>JASDQU010435432.1:131641-142240 GCA_032191745.1 Picea mariana | reverse complement strand
AGACATAGCCAGAAAGAAAATGATAGAACCAGTAAGCTCCTCTGAGGATGAGATCTTAGAAAGGCCAGCCAAAAGAGCAGGAAGGAAGTCCCGTAAAGAAGCAAGGGAGGAAGAGGCAGAAAGACAAAAGACCCAAGGAAGCCAACCCACCATAGAAATGTCAATCGGCAGAAATACAAGAATAAGGTCTCAAAAAGGAGGAGGCCCATCCACCCCCAATAGTAAGTAATAAAAATCGTCTCTTGGAACTGTAGAGGTCTGGGGAACTCGACAAAAATCGAAGCGGTTAAGGACCTGATGAAAGTGGAATCAGCAGACATTCTCATGCTCCAAGAGACAAAAATCGAAGGGGAAGCCCTTCTAGAGATTAGTAAAAACAAATGGCAGAAGAATACAGGGATAGCAATCAGTGCAAGGGGCTCCTCCGGAGGAATAGCAACACTGTGGAAGGAAGAGCAGTTCAGCCTCGTCAACTCCTTCAACACTCAGCATTGGAGCTTCACAGAACTAAAGCATACAGCAAGTAAGTTAACCATTGCATTATTCAATCTTTATGTTCCAACTGTGCATTCCGAAAAGAAAGATTGTTGGAAAACTTTAATTGAGTATCTAGAACTATTTTCCCCAAACAATATAATCATTGCTGGAGATATCAACCTAGTAATGAATGGAAAAGAAAAGAGGGGAGGAAGGACCAGCAAGGATCAACAGATCCATGTAGTAGAAGACATGATACAGCAGTGGGATCTAATGGATTTTAAACCACGCAAAGGGCTCTACACCTGGACCAATAACAGGACAGGGGAGGAACACATTGCTGCCAGATTGGATAGGTTCCTGGTTCAAAGCACTTTGCTGTTGGAAAGGAAGCTAATCTCCACAGCCATCCTCCCCAAGCTTACCTCGGACCACAAACCCATCCTGCTCTCGATAGAGGAAGAAGAAAATTTAGGCCCAATTCCGTTCAGATTCAGCCCTTTGTGGAAAGAAAAGAGCGGTTTCTTTGAGACAGTCCGTCTGGCATGGGCCACCACAGTAGCTAGGTCTCCCCACTTTGTCTGGGAACAGAAATTAAAAATAACAAAAACAGCCCTCAAGGAATGGAGCAAAAGGCCGGAAAGCAATCCCAACACCCAAAGAAAGGAGCTAGTGCAGCAGTTGGGAATGCTGCAGAATGAAATGGAAATAAAAGATATTGCTAACACAGATTTGGAAAAGGAACAAGCAATCCAAAGCAAAACTTACCACTCCTTCAGAACCGAAGAAGAATACTGGAGATTAAAATCCCGCAGCCTATGGCTGGAATCCGGAGACAGAAACACATCTTACTTCCATCGCCAATTTAAAGCCTGGCTCTCCAGGAATCACATTTCTGAAATCACAACCAATGACGGGAAGATTTGCAAAGGAATAGAACAAATAAAGGCTGTTGTTGTCTCACACTTCCACCATCTTTACAGCAAAGAGAATGATGATAACGAAGTAGGCAGCAAGGAATTCCTCAAGAACATTCCGACTCTGGTTACAAAAGAAGATAACACAGCTTTATTGAGCCCAACCAACGAAGAAGAAATCAGTAAAATCATCTGGTCCATGGCCCCTGACAAAGCTCCAGGGCCAGACGGGTTCACTATTCATTTTTACAGGATATGTTGGAATATAATCAAAGTTGATCTCATGAGAATGATAAAAGGATTCCTACAGAAAGCAAAACTGGGAGGTGGCACCAACTCAACTTTCCTCGCTTTAATCCCGAAAGAAACAAACCCCGCCTCCTTCGATAGATTCAGGCCAATCTCCCTTTGCAATGCCTCTTACAAGATAATTGCAAAACTCCTTGCAAACAGAATAAAGCCTCTGCTGGGCAAACTCAACTCAGAATCGCAGGGAGGATTCGTCAAAGGGAGACACATCTTGGACAATGTAATCCTAGTTCAGGAAGCTATGCATTCCAGCAAACTCAGAAAAGAGAAGGGTATGTTGATCAAGCTAGACATGGCTAACGCCTTTGACAGAGTAAAGCTGTCCTTCCTATATCAAGTGCTACTCTCATTCGGATTTGAGCAAGAGTTTGTAAACCCGATACAAGCATGCACCCACAGCCCATGGATTGCACCTTTGGTAAACGGGAGGCCAGCAGAGTTCTTTAAATCTTCGAGGGGGTTGAGGCAAGGCTGCCCTCTCTCTCCTTTTCTGTACATTCTAATGGCGGATTCACTCAGCAGGAAGTTGGAGCAGGAAAGGTTAATAGGAGTTGTTCCAGGCTGGAGAATTACGAAGGACCTTAAGCCCATCAATCATGCTCTGTTTGCGGATGACTCTCTTATGCTAGGAGGAGCCTCAAACAGAGTAGCTTCTGCATTCAAGAGCACTCTTCAAGATTACTGCAAAGAGTCAGGAGCCCTGATAAGCGAAAGGAAAAGTGTTGTCTATAGTTGGAATGCAACAGATCAAGAAACTCAAAAGATTGCTCGCACATTGGGATTCAAAGGGTATGCAGACTGGGAAAAGATATAGTACCTTGGGCTGCCATTATCACTGGGCATAAATAAAGTCAACCTGTGGGAAGGAGTCCTAACAAAAATTAAAGGGAAAATAGATGCCTGGGGAGGACACTGGCTCACACAGGGAGTAAAATTAACACTGATAAAGGCAGTTCTCTCCTCACTGTCGATCTACCAAGCAGCCTACCTCCTAGCACCCAAATCAATTTCTGGGCAAATTAACAAGCTGCTGAGAGATTTCCTGTGGCACAGTGGCAAAGGGAATCAACACAAGTTCCATTTGGTCAGATGGGAAACAGTAAAACTGCCTCTGAGATAAGGCGGGCTCCAGATTAGAGATCCAGCTCTCGTCAACACTGCTCTTGGATGCAAAATCCTGTGGAAGATGCACAGTGAGCCGTCTCATCCTGTCAGTAAAACGCTTCTGCACAAATACATTCCCAGCGCTAAAATCCAAAATTTACAAAACGCCTCCTACAGGAAAAGCACGCAGCTATGGCAACTGTGCCTCAAAGGGACACGAATCTTCACCCAGGAACTGTACCGCATCCCTGGAAATGGCAAACGGACTTATCTTTGGACAGATCGGGTAATGGGGAGGCCGTCCCTTGCCTCAAACGTCAGCCTGCACAAAATTCGCGTTTTTCTTGCCCACAGAGGAAAACAGAGTGTAAGCAATATCTCCAAATGGAATGAGGACGGCTCTTGGTTAGATTCGGACTTCGGCAATGTTCCAAATCGCCTCCACCAACAGCTTGAAACGCTCAAAGCAGAGCTCCGAGATGCAGCACCTATGCACAAGACTGAAAAAGACAAATGGGGTTGGGGAACTTCAGGGAGTTATTCTACAGCTAAAGGTTACACTTTGCTTCAACGCCAGAAAGACAGACCACCCCCAGCAAACATCTGGAAGGAGGTATGGGACTCTACGGCGATTCCCAAGGTAAATTTTTTCTTCTGGACTCTAATGCACAAAAAGATTCTGACCGACGAAAATTTAATGAAAAGAAACATTGCAGGCCCTCACAGATGTGTCCTATGCAAAGAAGCCATGGAAACTTCTGACCATTTGTTTGTAGGCTGTCATTTTGCAAACAAAGTCTGGCTCCTTACCCTCCATGGTCTCAAGGTTGTTGCCCCCTCTATCATCTCAGTTGTAGATCTTTTTACAACCTGGAAGGACTGCTATCCCTCGCTTTCAATGAAAACGCTATGGGGCAGAGTCTGGATCTCCATCCCTAAGTATGTGTGCTGGAAGCTATGGCTTGCAAGAAACGAGCGAATCTTCAACAACACAGCTTGGACCCCCAACATGGTTGTAGCGAAAGCAAAAGGTCTCCTCTTAGAAACTTTGAGTTCTCAAACCCACAAATCAGACATCTCGCTGCAGCAGGAAGAAAAGAACTGGCTCGGTAACTCTGTGCTCACTCTCCGGACCCAAAGCATTGAAAAACCCCATTCCGAAACAAAATGGAGGCTAAGAGACAATCATGGTACTTTTCAGAGATGGTGGCAGAAGCAAGGAATAACTACAGTATTCTTCGACGGCGCATCCAAGGGAAATCCTGGTATAGCGGGAGCTGGAGGAATCATTTACTCCAGCGAAGGGACATCGCCAGAAACCTTCAGTTGGGGTCTCGGACAGCGAACCAACAACCAAGCAAAAATCTTGAGTTTGATAAAAGCCTGCCAGATAGTTAAGGAAAGAGGCCACCGGAACCTACAAGCGTTTGGAGATTCCGAAATCTTGATCAAAATGATACATTCAGGAGGACAGTTCAATGATGTTGGCCTAAATAAGAACCTGCAAAGACTAAGAAACATTCTCCAGGACTTCACCTTCTTCAATTGCTACCATATTCTCAGGGATTCAAACAAAGAAGCAGATACTTTAGCCAATAAAGGTTGCCTGTTGGCCCAATGAGAACTATGCATAAACGATGGAGAGCCAATAAAAATTTGTATTCCTTGAAAAGGACAGCAGTGTAAAAGATAGTAGATGGTTTTGCGAAGGATGTAAGGCTTCAGCCAGCTGTATTTCCCATTTAATACAATACATAACCGTTTTAGTTAAAAAAAAAAATAATGATCCATGGTAATTAAACTGAAACCAATTCGGACCTGGAATTCTTAAAATCATGAACCAAACTAAAGCTGGACCAAAACTGGCCAAAAAACAGGGTTGAAGAACCAATCAACAAAAATATACATAAAATATTCAAGTTTTAATTTAAAAATATATATTATCACGTACATTAATGTAAATCCAAACCATTAGACACCAAATATGCAAATTATGTTCATATGTATAGCATGTAAAGGTGAATATAGAAAAATGCCAGAGGAATAACTTTTGTAATGCATATACTTGATGTTCTAAATGAAACTACAAAAACATTAAGGCTCTAAATGGCCTTTAGATTCTAGAGTCCAACAATCATCCTACAATAAAAAAATGAGTACATAGCTCATATGGAATCTGGCTCATTAGTCTGAGTCAACCTAGTCCAGCAATCTAAAGTTTTCTCTCTTGGTGAACGGCTTCAACAGTTGTTTCCATTTGTAATGGCTCAAATTCTAATAAATCTAAATGCATAAATAAACATAGCAAGTGCCATTGGGCAATATATATGTTTCAAGTAGTTGGCACCATTGAGGAACATATTTCCCTTCCATGTTTCAATCTTAGAAGCAACCAATTCCTAGCTCAAGGGGTGCAGGAGAAAGGGTACATGGTCTTGTTTTCGGTATATGTTGAATTTTCTATGTGTGAGGTCTGGTAGGTCTAATTCCATCACCAAACATTGAAATTTAAGTTAATGTGACATTTATCTTTATTTTTATTTTGTGGTCATTCACTTTAAGAATTAAGATTAAATACTAACAACAATTCCAAAAAGGAGGATTTGTGTGTGTGTGTGTTTTCTCCAGGTTCTTGGCGAACTGGCTGGCTCAGGATCCAAATCAATCAGTTTCATTAAGAACCAGTCCCAACCAATTCACAATCTGAACTAGACCGAAAAAGGGCCAAAATGCCTAAACCAAGTGGTTCTAACTACTATAAATGATCACGAATTATAATTAAGAAGTTTTTGTGTTTATGTTTTTCCTTTTAGGTTTTTAGCTTTCATGCCAAGTTGGGCCCTTTAGGGCCTAGACTTGACTGACTAAGTGATGAAGCAAGCCCATCAAACCGAGGAATGTCCAACCTAACAAAACGTCAAGGATGACCCAAAGCATGTCGGAGACTGGATGGAGACGGTAGGGACATCCCCAACAGCCAAAAACAGGACGTCCCTAACCCATACCAAGTACCCTAGGATGAAAGAACCTTGGTATGGATTCCCTAGGGTTGGGACAAGTTCCCATGCTTCATAGATTTTATGCAATGCTTCATTGGGGATGGATCTGAGGGTCAAAGATGTCCCCCCTGCGTCTCAGGGAGAAAGGGACACCTTGGGGATCCCTTGTCGTCCTCAATCCATAGGGTATGGCATAGGAACATCCCCATTGCCAAGGGATCATCTTGAAGATGCCCCTGTATAAGAGGATCAAACCCAAAGTCGATGTGGTAAAAAAGCTCAATACATGTTGGGATGCTCAAGAAGCAAAGCTAGATAGCTTCATAGAATCCAGTCATTTGGATTAGCTTCTGTGCCATTAAACATATGGGCTATATGCCCAACAAGGGAAAAGGGGGATATCAAACATATTTTCTGGGAGTGCAAATTTGCAAGGCGTTTGTGAAATAAGATTCAAAAAATGTCCCAAGACATTTTTTACGAATGGATGCACTAGAGAGTTGCCCTTCAAAGGCATCATTAATTCAATAAAGGTGGTTGGAGTTTCTGGTTTGTACTCATCTTCCAAGTTCCAACAATATCGTTTCTATAGTAAATAAATATAGGGTGATTTCTGAAGGTGAAAAGTGAAATTTTTATATATAGATGTTTGTTGTTTGCCAGATTGTGATGTGCTAGATCTTCTTAGGAAATATCACACATCAACTAAGATGGGGAATTAGTTATAGATGATTTCCTTTCTGGTCTAGATAAGGAGGAGAAGCAAATCTCTACCACACCAATTTCTCTAAATTTCATATGACTCAACTTTTGCCAAAGAAATAGAAAAGAATCCTTAGGATTTTCTTAGTTATTCCTTCAAAGAAAGACAACTCTATACATAATCATAGATAAATTGTCCTATTTACACTACTTATTGTTAATAAGGTTCCACGAGATCAATCCAAAACTTCAATCATAGAAAACTCGGAACTCTTTTGTCATTAGAAACACAAATGTTGTAGATGATAATAATGTATAAACAAAAAATAAAACAACAAATTGATACATTAAATGAGATTCATCATGGTTGGTTTTATTMAACTAACACTCTATCATTGTGGTACAAAGGAGTTATATGATGCACTATTACCAAAATACACCAACATAAYAGGCTATGGAAGAATCCACTCAAAGATAATTTAACATAGTACACCACCTTATTCCTAGCGACATATACATCTATGTAGCCAAGTTGCACACACCAAGTGTCAAGTGCACCCATCACACATTAATCTCTTGGGGGATGCACATTGCATCGCTAAAAAGACTTGGGGTGCATCCCTAATTACAAGAACATCCCCATTTTGATTACAAGGGAATCAACCCCCATAACAATTGCTATGGGAGCCATCCATCCCTATAACAAGTAGAAACTTCCTATTAGCATCATAACATATCATAACATATATTAGCGGCTAGTAACTTGACCTAATTTGAACCTGTGACCTATGGCCTCCCTATCAACAACATGCCTTAGGTGGATGTTTTGGCCGATTGAGCTAACCTTTGGGGCAATAATCTATCTATATATAGTCAGCCCAAGGGGTTAGCTCAAACGATTAACATCAATGTTGTTGGGCATTTGGCTAATTTCATGGCAGCAAGTGCCCGATTTGAATCCCCCTGGGCGAAGCATACTAGTCTATCCTTATAAGTTCACTAGGGATGTCATCCACAAATGCGAGGAAACATCCCTTTCCCTGCAAGGTTTTCCTTGGAAAGCACCAAGAGTTAGCTCAATCCATTGGTGCCACTATTTTCAAGCCGTTGCCTATAATACGACACGTTGTGAAGGTCCCTGATTTGATTCCCATAGGGTCAGGCACATTGAGTCTATGCCACCTGCTTTACACTAGGTACCATCCTTGAAACAAGGAGAAGTGCTCGAGAGTTTCCTAAGGAGTTATTTCCAAGGGAATATATACATACATACATACATATATGCATATATATACATACATATATATATATAATCTCTTCGGGGATGCACCCTACATCCCTTAAAAGACTTGCCATGCAATCCCTATTGCAAGAACATCCCCCTTTTTATTACAAGGGCATCGACACTTGTAACAACCGTTATGGGAGTCATCCATCCATGTAACATGTAGATACTTCCTATTACACAAGCGTCATAATATATATTGCATATTATATATTATAAAGATAATATATTGTGTGTGTATTTCTTTAGATAATTGTGCCGAGGCACATTCTACAACCTAGGTAAATGTGTAATGCATGTCACAAAATAAAAATTTAAAAATAATTATTTAAAAAATAAATATAAACAAAATATTTTCAAGTCGCCCTCGAAATTAAAAAATAAAAATAAACAAATATTTTCAAGTCACCCTCAAATATAAAAATATAAATAAATAAATAAACTAGCTTAGATCCATCTTAAAGCTGGACCTATCAAGCACAAAGAGGGATCAAATCTCTTGAGGTGCAAACCACAAGAGTTTGCACCTCGAGGGATTTGATCTCTCTCGATGCTTGATAGATCCAAGGTTAAGATGGATCTAAGCTAGTCTAATAAATAATATCGTATATAATACACACACCAGCAACTAACCCCACCCCCTCACCCAAATTTCAAAATAAGCGCACCTGCAGTGGTGCAACCTAGCTACTTAGATATGCATGATAATAGCATCACATCATGAGAGACAAAGTAAGAAGTAACACTACAATATCACTTTCCTAGATGCAATAAATGTTTATATACAACAAAAACTGTATCATATTTGTTATTGATTCGTACTAAAAGCACTATAAAATTGAAGCACACAAACTCATTCCATAAAAGTAGCCATAACCATTAACCAATAGATCCAAGTCTAGAATACATACCATATCTGTGATGTACTCCATTACTATGTCCTCCAACAATGCAGCAGTCTCTGGCAAGGGCTGCAAATCAATTTAAAAGCACAAGACATGTCTGCAATGAGTTTCGTTCTTCTAGACTAGCTTAACATGATAACATGCACTTGTAATTGCAGATAAAATTTTATAGTTGTTCCTAATACAGTGGTTGAACATATCAGGATTCTATGCAGAAAAGCATTCAAGATAGATAGAGTCCTCCACTTCAAGTTAAAAAGCTTACAAACTAAAATCAAAAGGTCTAACAATGTTAGGTGCAAAAGAAAATGACAGTCAAATGACTAACAAACATTCAAGCATACAATAATATGAAATGTTGGCTAGAAGACGGAAATTGGGAAAACATGTAGAAGAACTATTGAAGCCCAAATAAAGATAATGTCAAAAGGATCATAGCGCAAATGAAAATTTAGGTGCCAATTTTCTTACAAAATACAATATCCATGTTGAGATTTATAAGAGTCGACAAGAGAATCAACAAGAGAATCAATGGAACCAAATCTCACCCAAATTCTGNAAAATACAATATCCATGTTGAGATTTATAAGAGTCGACAAGAGAATCAATGGAACCAAATCTCACCCAAATTCTGAAATAGCCTCCTCACATCTGCGCTAAGGAAAGATAGGTCTAGTGCACTAGAGAGAGAGTGCAAAAGCCAAGCATAAGTACACTGAAACAGAAATGCACAAGTGTTCCCAAGAGAAAATGTCAAATATAAGTGCTCGTAGGTATTTCACATTGTGTATTAGATCAAGAAGATCACAAGATAAGAGGATACAATGAGATCTTCATTAGTGTATTTATACATAACTCATGTGAGGCATCCTCGCAAAAGGGGTTATGGACCCACATAACAAGGGCACACACCCCAAGAGGGTATTGAACCTACATATAAAGTTTGATTAGGTCGGCCTTGACCACAACTAGTAAGACAATAAAATAATAAATAATATGGCCTTAGCCATAATTACAAGTAAATAATGATAAATGAATCGTGACCATATGTACATATTACACTAATAATTCCAACAACCCCCTATGAGTTGAAGAGGGGGTACAACGATATGCCATTATAGCATAGCATTCCCCCCAAATGGCAAGTCTCCCACACCAATACGATGCCACAAAATAGTAAAGGTGGACCCAAACAAGATTTTGGTGAAGATATATGCATGTTGATTGGATGAAGGAACAAAGACATGTAATACAATCTAATCATAGAAATGACTAAAACAGTGTATCCAACACTAAACATATTTATAATTCTGATGATCCACGGCATTATGAATAAGTTTGATGGTACTTTGAATGTCACAATATAGAAGGGTGGGACCCTTTTGAGGAAGATCCAACCAATCAAGAATCGTTCTCATCCAAACAAGATGCTTCCCAAACTAGGAGAGCATTGGCATACTCAACTTCCATAGAAGATAGAACCACAATCTATTGCTTCTTAGAACAAGGAAACTAGTCCAAAACCAAGAGTAAACAAGTAACCAGAGGTGGAACAATGCCCATCAAGATCATGGATCCAATCTGCATTAGAGAATCCTCAAAGATGAATAGGGGCTCCTCCTACATGGTGAGTACCCATATGAGCGGTGCCCTTTGTGGTGAACCAAGCTGGTTCACTATGTAAATATCCAGTATAAATAGGACAGTACGCAATAATCCATTTAAGGATAGTAAATATATTTAATAATAATGTATAAGAATATGATATGAATGAGATGATTACAAATGAGGAATGAGGGCTTGTATATATATCCCGCACAGGGGTGCCCTTTCATAAGAGACATGACCTTTCATATGTCATGTCTCTTCATAATTAATTATTACTTATTAGTTATTTATAT
>JASDQU010435432.1:111155-131541 GCA_032191745.1 Picea mariana | reverse complement strand
TGTATCATTTTCATGAAGGACTATGCATCATATCAATGATCCATGTTTATCAATTGGTTTCCACTTTGACATCTATCATTCTCATCAAGGACAATACATATACATTGTTCATCAATCATCAATCAATCAATTACTTGACATCAATCAATCAAAACATTTGCATCAATGACAACATGATCCAATAGGATAGTTTGTGGGACTGTGTGGCTGAGAAGGGGGTCCATTCTATTGGTTTGTGCATACTAGAGAGAAGAGAGATGGTGTACTTTGGATTGTTGTGTGTTGATAAACCCATGATATATTGAGTGCTGACTAGTTTGGCAAGATGAGTGACACCCTGGAATTGTCCTTGTGGATTCATAGCCCTGGCTTGGGGGTGGCCTATTATTGAGAATTGGAACAACAGTGTTTATTGTTGGGTGGAACGTCCTTGGTATGAATCTAGTTGGTGATTCATTTTGTTAAAGATAATTTCTCTATGTCATGTGTTTCTATGCTTGTATATTTTATTTCCATTGTGTATTAATTAATATCTCTGATATGTGTATCTTTAATGTGCCTGCTTGTCGGTTATTGTTGTACATGGTATGTTTAATCATTCTTTTATGTTGTATCATAAATATTGATTATTGCATGTGTTGTTATAGTGTTCTTTCATGATTCTTTATTAATAAATTGCTATCATAATTCAAAATCAGTTTAAAAGTGAGTTTTTGAGGTAGTATGTCTGACCCATGGGTGTCTGGGTATGTTACACATATGTTACTTATTCCTATACAAGGTAAGAAAGCATCAATTCACATGGAAATAATATCAATATGGTAATAAGATCATGCCATGCGATCTAGATCAGATGCCATCCATGCAAAATCCACACGGCATGTCCTTCGTAATATCAATAATATGGTTAAGTAAATTGTKGAAGAATCCACTTGGAGTTCAGGGAATAGATGATCAMTAAGAGGATGCATAAGGATAGTATGCCACTAGGATGCCAAGAAAAAATCATGGAATATTGGGCACCAGATCACATGGTTTGTGCTGCAAGATCAACATGAGACTAGTGTTTCAATCAGATCGTCTGAGATAAAACTTGAAACCACAATATAGCAAAGTAAATACATGCAGATCTCATGGGTATTTCCATAAAATCATGGAGGTAATTCTAGTAAATCATAAGTGAACCAACACATTAATTATGTAGTCAGATTGTTATGAGGGTTTCATATTGGTTCACTTGGTAGCAAGGAAACAAACCATGAAGGGAAATACTAGATCTAAGAAAGCAAAGCACATCAGTTCAAAAATTAAAGGTGGCATATAAATCGCTCGTTTATATATTTAGTGGCATTATTAGTTATTCAAGTAAGTTCATATTGTGGTGGATTAAGGTGTAAATACCACAGTCTTAGTGGAAGTTTCCATGCATAAATTTTGTACGATACCAGGCCACAATTAAGGGGATTATGTGGTGAATCTATGAAGCGACAGGGGAATTTTTTTTATATACATTTTCACATATTTTTACTTTGCACAATATTTTTTAGTTTTAGTTTTATTTGAGCTTAGTTTTTACTTAGTTTTTAGTTTTATTACTTTAATTGTAGTTTATTTTTATCTAGTTTAGTTTAGTTTTATTTTAAATTACTTCGGTTTTCATTTTACTTTATGTGAACTATTTCTATATCTTGACATATTATATTTATCTCATGTTCAATATTTTTCAATCCTTCATACTGAACGAGAGTATGCATATTTTTTCTTTTCTTGGTAACTATTTACTAATTTAAGGTTGATGTGTATTTCCTTTAACTGTTATCAAGTTCTGTGAACTATTTCTATGACTTGGTAGATAAAACTTATCTCATGTTCAGTTTCTATTATTCTTCTTTCTCCTAATTGGGATACTATGAACTACTTATATATCTCAGTTAGGATAATATAGATTTAGAGTAAAGAAAGATTAGTTCTTTTTGTTTTCTGCATAGTAGCTTAGAACTGTATTTAGGATTCATAAGAGCTTCAAGGAAAATCTCCTTTCAAGGAGAAAACCCCTCGCATTGGAAATCAAGCCCACATACCAATGAGGATCACCATCCCAAATGAGTATATGCCTAATTGGGGCCTTGATCATGTTATTTCTCCATGTTGTTTTTCAAGTATTTATCCAGAATCAACACAACTATAATACCATGTTGGGGAATAGAGAGGAACACAACATGAAATAGAGAAGAGAGCACTACAAATAATTGAAGAGGGAACAAAAAGTTCGAAGAAAAGAGGTGGTGTCTAAAGACATTGTTACAAAACTTAATAAAAGCGCATTATGATCAGAACATCATAGTGCATGTTGAACCTTGATATATCCATATGATATAAATTTGATCACTTGATCGCCATGATGATAATGACCCAAGGGGTATGCTATTTATAGTCTCAAAATATAACCAACTTCCATAGAATATGGAATATATTTTTCGCATGAAACTATTGGTTGTTAGACTTGACTCCCTCAAATATGCATTTTTGAGTTGGCTCAACAAGGATGCTCGACTCGACCGACTAATCATCCAATTCATAGTCGATTGTTGGGATGGTCGATCCACTGCCCGACTATGTTCGACTATTGGTCGATTGTCCGACCGACAGGCATGTCGACTACTCGACTGACTGATGTAGAGATATGGTCGACTACCTTACTGATTGTATTCAGATGTAGGTTGATCGTTTGACTGACTGAATATATTATATGTGTGATGAACCATCAATGCTTGATGTTCCAACACTTACATGCTCTATATTAGAGACTCCCTATATTAGAGATATCAAAATGCAAGGAAATCATGAAAATGTAGAGGAAATAAACATTGAGTCCTGGAATCATGATTATTCATCACTCCAAGATCCACATCATCATGGCTTCAATTCAACACCAAGGAACTACTTCATTCCAAAGATCGACATCAGGAATTTTGATGGTAAGGATCCTATAACATGGATATTCCATATGGAGCAATATTTTGATCTAGAACAAGTGTGAAGCTTACAAAATGTACATATTGCATCATTATATTTATAAAATTATTAATTTGTTAAGTTTTAATGGATTTGTGAAAGAAAAAAGAATTATATTATGTCTTGGTCCATTTTTATGGATGAATTGATATCACATTATCGTGATATTAAGATAAATACATTCTTTAGTCAATTGATAAACCTTTGGGAGAAAGGTCTAGTTACAGAGAACATTCAAAAATTCAAAAATATCATTCTCGAGGTAAAGGACATTCCTAAGTATAATTTGTTAAATCTCTTTATTGGTACTTTAAAGGAGAGCATTCAACATGAGGTGTGTCACTTTGAGCCTAAATCCCTAGAGCACTATTTCAATATGGAAAGGAAAGTGGAAAACAAAAATATGGCTACTAGAAGGGTGACCTATAACAACTATAAACATTATCATGTTCCCTCTCCTAATGTCAATCAATTGACAAGGTTGACACCTTAGCAAATGGATGAAAGAAGAGAAAAGGGACTATGTTTCAATTGTGACAAAAATTATAATAAGGGGCATAAATGAGGTGAGTAGAAGTTATTCTACATAGACTCCAAAGAGGAAGAAGATCAAGAATTGGAACCATCATAAGATCCAAATCTAGAAGATACTACTCCAATGATATCTTGCCATGCATTGGCTGGCATCAGTACTCCACATACCCTCAAGATACAAGTATACATAAAAAAGAAAAAGGTAAGAGTGTTTATTGATTCTGTTAGTACCCATAACTTCATCAGTTACAAATTAGAAAAACATCTCAATTACTTTGTATATACAACAATAGAGTTTCAAGTAATGATTGCAGATGGAGGTACCATAAATTGTTCTAGGAAGATCCATAATATTAAGCTCAATATGGGGGAGTATTTTTTGGATAGTCCCATGATTTCCATTCAAATGGGTAGTGTTGATGTTGTATTAGGGGTCTAATGGTTACAATCATTGGGAATAGTGGCCCTTAATTTTCAATATCTTTTTAGGAGATTTTCCTCAAAAGGAAAGGAAATTGATCTTAGAGGTATCCAAGGGAAACCCTCTAAGCTGATAAGCTCTAATAACATGAAAAAATTACTCAAAAAGGGACACCATGGTGTAAGTTCACAATTGTGCTCACTAAAGGTTCAAACATCTATGTCCTCTGCTCCATTGGATATCCAAATAGTAATCAACAATCATTCAAAGGTATTTGGAAAATTCCTAATGGTCTTCCATCTTCTCGAGATCATGACCATGTTATTCACTTGCAACAAGGAATTGTACCACCTAAAATTAGACCTTACATGTATCCATATGCACAAAAGAGTGAGATTGAGCATATGATCCAAGAAATGTCAAAGGCCGACATCATTCAACCTAGCCAAAGTACATTCTCTTCACCAGTGGTGATGGTTACAAAAAATGATGGTTCATGGCATATATGTCTATATTATAGACAACTCAATAAAATGACCATCAAACATAAGTTTCCTATTCTTGTCTTTAATGAATTATTATATAAATTGCATGGAGCAATTTTCTTTACTAAGTGGGATATTTGTTTCTGATATCTTCAAATAAGAATGAGGTAGGAAGATATTCCTAAAACAACCTTCAAAACACATGAATGTCGTTATGATTATTTGTTTATTCCATTTGGACTTACTAATGCACCTTCAACATTTCAAAGCTTGATGAAATATATTTTCAAGCCTTTCCTTAGAAAATTTATGATAGTATTTTTTGATGACATAGTAATATACAACAAATATTTGGAAGAGCATGTACAACATGTTGACATAGTATTACAACTATTGGAAGAGAAGCAACTTTAATCAAATACTTCCAAGTGCGCCTTTGCGGTTCAAGAAGTGGAATATTTGGGTGATATTGTATCTCATGAAGGTGTAAAAGAAGTGGACCCTAACAAAATTAAAGCTATGGAGGAATGTTTGTAAGTTTTAAACCTATGAAGTAAAGAAATGCATACAAATTATTAAGAAAAACATAAATTAATCAATGGCCCACACACATAGTACACAAATATTTACACTGGAAACCCTTAATTGGGAGAAAACCAACCTTCCTTGGTGCCACACCTCTCAACTATTCATTGTATTAATTTAACCATTAAAAATACAATATATACAATGTTTCATGTATTTTGCAACTACCAAAACCCTAATTCCTTAATCCGATATTAATTTAGAAAGCCACTAAAAATGGCGAAAAATGATAAAATAGAAAAAACAACCCCCAAAAAATGTTTTCAGGGCGCTTCCCTGGAGTTGAATTCTTTGCATAGCCATGGGGGCCAATCATATCCCCCCCAAGGAACCCCCCTTGGGAAGTGCCCGATGCACATTCCCACAAAGAGTGATAGCGGGTGGGATTGTTAGATGCAGTCGTCAAATATGGCGTACTTTCCCCCCACACCCACACATGCAAAGAATATAACACCTACCCAACATTCTCCCAATTGTTGTTTTCTTTGCATATAGGGGGTCATAGGATTACACAATAAACAATCCAAGGAAGCAATGCCCATTTTTTCTCTACACCAGGAGAACTTCTCGATGCTCACAGACTTTGTCAATGAATTTGCAAAATTCTTCAAAGTGTCAACCTTCTCTAGCAACACCTTATTATCTTCAACCATGTTTATCATAAATTAATATTGAACATCAGTATGCTTTGTATTTGAATGATAAGTTGGGTACTTTTCCATGAAGATTGTAATCTGACTATCACAATCTAATCTTACTGCTTATTGTACCAACCCAATACCTAAACACAATCTCTATAACCATATTGCTTCCTTGCATGCATGAGTGGCTACCATGTATTCAACTTCTGTAGTTGAGAGTGCCACTACAACTTGTCATTTTATCATCCAGCTGAGTGCTCCTCCAAATAGGTTAAACACATAACCAATTGTATATCTTTTGTGGTCCAGATCTACAGCCTAGTTTGCATCAACAAGCCCATGTATGTACAACACTCAATCCAATCATGTTCTTCCTTGGTAACACAATACATAAATAGAAGTGCCGCACAAAATACCCAGAAAGCCTCTTTACTGTTGTCCAATACCCCTTCCCTAGTTTTGACATATACCTTCTCAAAAATTCGATTGCATGTGTAATGTCCAGTCTAGTACAGACCAATGCATACATCAAAATACCAACCACACTAGCATACAAAACATGGGTCATGTCCTCTTTCTCTTCTCGTGTCTTGGGAAACTTTACACCTATAGGAATCAAAACCTTTACTAGTTCACTTTCCTTCATATTAAACCTTTGCAACATCGTCTCAACATATTTTCTCTTATTCAACCAAAGTTTCATGTTTGCACGATCCCTTTTAATCTCCATTTTGAGAATGAAGTTAGTAGCACTAATATCCTTCATGTCAAATTTGGAGGATAGATGTGATTTCACCTCCTTAATAACTTCCATGTTATTTCCTACAAGCAACATTTCATCGAAATACAACGCTACATAGATGAAGTGATTACCAACCTACTTGGAATATACACAGTGATCATCCCTCCTTCTCACAAATCTGAATCCAAGGATGTATGTGTCAAATGTTTGGTGCCAGATACTAGATTATTACTTCAGACCATATAGTGACTTCTTTAGCTTACAGACCAACTATTTCTTTCCCTTTACTGCAAATCCTTTTGGCTACTTCATGTATATTTATTCTTATATATCCCCATGTATGAATGATGTCTTTACATCTATATATTCTACTTCAAAAGAAAAATCAATAGCAAAAATAAATCTAATAGAAGTTAACTTGGCAACATGAGGACAAATTTCACCAAAGTCAATTCCCTCTACATGGGAATAAAATTTTGATACTAACCAAGCTTTGTATTTCTCCACTTTTCCTTCTACATTCAACTTATTCTTCAATATTGATTTGTTTCCAAAGGCCTTTCTTCTAGTTGGAAACTCAACTAGATCCTGTAATGATCCAAATTCTTAAAAATATCATAACAGAACAGAAGCACACACCATGTACATAATATGAGCTTGTGGAACAACTCCAATATATATAACTTACACAATAACTCCTTAAAAAATAGGATAACCACCTCCACATAACCAAATACCTTTATACTTCACAATTCACATCTCACAATAATGAATACGTGATCTTTATCTCTAGCTATTCAGACTTGCACATGAGGCCCATTTACTACTAGTCCAGCCCTATTACATATATATTTACACATTACATGTACATTTAGGCCCATATATGCTCCCCCTTGGGGTCATATCATATAAATTTATCCCTAGATATATTCTCCCCTTGAATCATAACATATTACCCTCCAAAAATATTTGTCCTCAAAGCTTTGCAATTAAAGGCTTCACATGTGATGAAACCAAGTAATATGATTTTCTTATTTTCCTTCTTTCTTCATTCCATTGATGATGATTTATCCATCGAAAATCAATTATTTTTGGTCATAATCCTTGGTCTCTGGTTGTTGCATAATTTTCTTTCCCTTGATTCGATGTATCGTTGTTGAAGCTTATCCAATTTGTAGTAGAGATTGGTCTATGATAAAATCTTGTTGAAGAGTGGTTTTGTAATTCTTTGTTCAGTGAATATTAACAAGTATTCCATCTTCTTCCATCATAATGTTGATATCGACCTTCTTGTCTTCTTTGAAATATTTCTTGGTCATGAGGGTGTCAATATGGTTCCATTTTTTATGGTTTTTCTTCACTTTGTATATGCATTTCATCTATATTATTTTCAGAGACAATGAAATCCTCTATCCTCCTTGCTTGTTCTTTGATTGTTCTAGTCTTGGAGATAATACCATCGTATTTGGCATATACATCCTCTAGATGGAGATAAAATTACTCGAGTATCTTTTGGTGACCTTCTTGAATATTGTCTTCTTTCTCCTTTTGAAGCTACAATGTCACCCCATTTATCAAATTATGATGTCCTTCTTCAATTGTAGATTGCATTTCTGATTTACCTCATTAGTATTTAGGGATTCCTCAACCTTCTTGCAAATTTCCTCTTCAAGTATTTGGGTAGATTCTTCATTCGAGATCCTTCTTTCTTCTTGATTTTGATAATTCTTCTTTTCTTCTTTCAATCTCTTAACGTCATCCAATATTTTTTTATTATGTTTTCTTAATCTACATACCTCTTCATTTTTATTTTTCAATTCTTCCCTTGAATCATCATTTTCCCACCTTCCTTGCTACTCTTTTCTTGCTTTAGTTTCTTACTCTCCTTAATGAGTGATTCATTAAGGGATCATATATTAAATAGCTCCTCACCCTTATTCTTAATCTCTTCCTTTTCTTCTTTTAATGCATCTTGAATTCTATACAATTCCTCCATTTTTGTATCCCTAATACATTTATCTGAGAAGATTTTTTCAATTTCTTCCCATGTGGAGTAGAGTCTAATATCTTGATCAATGCTTCTACACCACTTATACGCTTCACCATCAAACTTAAGGATTTTCTGAAAAGGGTTACTAAAATGTTATTTTACCATTCTCATCCATTCTGTGGGAATGATTTCATCTTTATATTCATCTCCTGTAAGTTTAGATATTTCCATTGATTCTTAATTGAGGTATAAACGCAACCCTTAATTCACAACCTCGGTACATTAAGGATAATGATACCAAATGGTTATAATGCTTGCCTAAATACAATATTATATTTTTGTTCTTTCCAATGGCTTTTGAATCAACTCAATCCAACATCCCAACCAAAAGTTATGATAGTTTTAAGTAAACATGCCTTTGAAACCTTGATTTGGAGTTTATCTTGCTTCCCAACCTTTCATTTGATGTATTTCTGAAATTTAGGCCCCTATGAGTCTGAAATTTCGATATGTGGTCGTCTGAAATGTCTTCTCTACAATGCCACAGTCCTCGCTAGAATTGGGTGTGTTAAATGAAAGTTATGTTAACTTTCCCAAACATTACTTATTTTTGGCCTTTTCGAGAGATATAGCATGTACAACATGTCGTGCACCTAATATTTGATATATGATTCCGAAACTCACACCCAAAATACTATGGACTGTACTATTTCAATGAAATTTGTCTCATGGAATTTGGATCTTCTATGACAAAGTTATGATTGTTTTACCCAGAACAATTGTTTGAGACTAGTTATAGGACTAGTCAAAAACCCTATCTTCCACAGAGTTTATCTCTAGAAGTACAATGAACCAAAAGATAAAATGCATACCACAAGTACCTTGATAAGTCTTATAAATAGTATCCAAGTTGAAATTTCTGAAGTGGCCCCGAAAAAATGTCATAGAGAAAATTCCAAGATGACTTGTTTGAGGCAACAAAACCCTAGGATCAATGCTCTGATACCAAATGTAATGATCCAAATTATTAAAAATATGACAACAGAAGAAAAGTACACACCATGTATAGAATGTGAGAATGGATCACAACTCTAAGATAGACAAGTTAACAAATAACTCCATAAATAATAGGAGAACCACCTCCACATAACCAAATACCTTTATACTTCACAATTCACATCTCACAATAATGAATACATGATATCTATATATATCTATTCACACTTACACATGAGGCCCCTTTATTACTAGTCCAACCCTGTTACATATATATTTACACATTACATGTACATTTAGGCCCATATATTCCCCTCCTTGGGGTCATATCATATACATTTATCTCTATATATTCTCCCCTTGTGTCATAACAGATCCCATGCCTCATTATTATCCAAGGAATCCATCTCTTCAAAAATGGTATTCTTTTAGAGTTTACTATCCTTTGAATTCACTGCTTCCATGACAATTATAGGATCATCATCAGTAATAGATAAAGAAAAATTAGCACGGAAATCAGGTGGAATATACCTTTCCGGTTTCCTTATTTCCCTCATTGATCTTCTTAATACTGGAGTATGAGGTTCTTCTTCTTATTATTATTCATCTTCTTTCATTGATTTAGATTATGCATCATCCAACTCAAACTCTATTTTCTTAGGTTACTCTTGCCTTGGTAGGAATTCCTATTTAGAAACATATTTAACCTCTTTAAAAACAACATCCTAACTATAAACAATCTTCTTAGTTTCTAAGTTCCAAATCTTATAACCTTTCATACCATCTTTATAACCAATAAATATGAATTTTGAACTTTATTATCTAGATTACTCCTATTTTCCTTTAGAACATGTACATAAGAATCACAACCAAACACTATGAGATGTTCAAGAGAGGGTTTATTACCAATCCATACCTCATGCATATTTTTCTCCACCAACATTGATGAGGTTGATCTATTTACCAGGTAACAAGCATTACTCACTACCTCCGCCTAGAATTCATGTCCTAAACTGACACCACTGAGCATGCTCCTTTATTTTTCCATCAATGTCCTATTCATCCTTTCTTCAACCCCTCTTTTTTGAGGTGTGTATGGGTAGTCTTTTGTCTTGCTATACCACACTTCTTATAGATCTCTTTGAATTCATTCCCATAGAATTATCCACTATTATCTTTCCTCAACACCTTTATTTTCTTCTCTGTATGATTTTCTACCAGAGCCTTAAACTCTCTAAATTTATCAAATACCTAAGATTTATTCCTAAGAAAATAATTCCATGTGTTCCTTGAGAAATAATATATGAATGAAACATAATACACATATTTACCTAGTGATGGAACATGTGTAGGTCCAAACTCATCATTGTGTATCAACTCTAAGATCCCCTTTTCTCTTGTAGCACCAAATGGGAATCTTACTTGATCTTGTTTACCATATATGCAATGTTCACAAAAATAAAAATATAGGGTGTAATTATACCTACCTTTGACCATACATTTACCATGTAGTGTTCGAAGGCCCATTTCTCCAATATATCCCAATCTTTGTTGCCACAACATGTTCTTCTTTCCAGGGATAGTATGGATCCTATAATATTTATTTCTATGCTCAAGGACAATATAACCATTACACCCATCAGTATAAGGTTTTCCCAATAACTTGTATATATTTCCACATTGAACTCCCATTATCAAAACCATTGATCCTCGTACCATATTGCAAGTGCCCTTTCCTAATAAATTATCCACACCTACATCATCCAACGTACTTGCAGATATTAAGCTCTTAGTTATATGTGGAATGTGTAGAACTCTAGGGAGAGTTATATTCCTTGCATATTTCAACAACAACTTAAGTCTAACACGTCCCATGATTTTGGATGTTGAGTCATCTCCTAGGAAGACATCACCACCATCATACTTTTCGTACTCATAGAACCACTTGCTGTGAGGATTCATATGAAAGGATGCATCTGAGTCGATCAACCATACATCATGTTCTACATGTGTACCTACAGATTCCAAGTAAACATCACCTCCTTCTTATTTGGATTTTTTCACTTCCGTGGAAGAGGCATCAATAGATCCCTTTTCTTTATCAACATTCTTAGACTTGAAATATTTCTTAAATTCCCAACTTTACCACATTGCCAAAATTTCCTCAAATATTTTCCTATGGATTTAGATCTACCTTTATATTTATATCTCCCCCCAGAGGTCTTGTTTTTATTCCTATCTTAGGGACAACCTCTTACATATAACATATCTATGCTATGAATATCCATGATTTTCCACCTCATCTCTTCTGATAACAAGGATGCAACTACTTCCTCATACTTAAATGTAGATTGAGTGGTATTGCCAATTGCTACAACCATATTATCCCAGGAGTTTGGAAAAGAACATAACAAAGTAATACACTTATATTCTTTTACAATCGTAATAATAATAGAGACACGTTGACTTACCATAGTATTGAAGGAATTTAGATGTTTTGTCACATAATCTCCATTTTCCATCCTAAGATGATACAAATTATTTTGCAGAAACAACTTGTTTATCAGGGAATTTGAATGATACAAATTCCCCAACTTTTCCCATAATTCCTTGGCTATAGATTCTCTAGACACATTCAGTAACACTGAATTTTCTAGGCAGAGTCGAATCGTACTCTTTTTCTCTTCTATCCAGCTTCTCCCAATAATCTTTCAACATACCAATAAATTGAGTACCAATAGTTTTTGTACCAGTAGATTGTGTACCAGTAGGTTGTGTACCAATAGTTTGTGTACCAATAAGTTGTGTACCAATATTTTGTGTACCAGTAGGTTGTGTACCAGAATCCACAACGATCTATTGTTTTTTGTCTATAATAAGGTCCTTCATCTTGAGCTTCCATGGCTCAAAGTTTTGACTGTTGAACTTCTCAATCTTGATTCTAGAACTTCTCCCCATTATATTTCAACACATGAATCACCACTGCAAATCTCCCACTCAACCCAGGTTTATCAAAGACCCAAGATAAACTTGATTTATCAAGACCGAGCCAAACCCTAGACAACAAAGGAACCCCCCTGAATCCAAAAACGCACTCTGATACCACATGTAAGTTTTAAAACTATGAAGTAAATAAATCCATACACATTCTTAAGAAAAACATAAATTAATCAATGGATCATACACATAGTACATAGATATTTACATTGGAAACCCTTAACCAGGAGAAAACCAACCTTTCTTGGTGTCACACCTCTCAACTCTTCATTGTATTAATTTCACCATTCACAATACAATATATACAATTTTTTAGATACTCCACAAATACCAAAACCTTAATCCCTTAATTCAATATTAATTTAGAAAACCGCTGAAAATAGCGAAAAACG
Source organism: Picea mariana (assembly GCA_032191745.1). Classification (NCBI taxonomy): domain Eukaryota; kingdom Viridiplantae; phylum Streptophyta; class Pinopsida; order Pinales; family Pinaceae; genus Picea; species Picea mariana. Next base: position 118,743 of record JASDQU010435432.1, on the reverse strand, counting down.
CTAAAATAGAAAAAAACGACCCAAAAAAAAAGAATTTCACATAACTAGGGGGGGGGGGGCAATCCTAGCCCCCCTAAGACCCCTCTCAAGTAGTGATTGATGGAAATGCCCACAAAGAGCATCATTGGATGTGATCATTATATGTAGTCATCAAATCTGACGGATTCCCCCCACACACATGCAAAGAATATAACCCCTACCCAACAATGGACAATTCCCAAAACCTTGAAGAAACTTAGAGGATTCTTAGGATTGATAGGTTATTACCACAAGTTTTTCAAGAACTATAGTCAAATAAGAACACATCTAACAACATTATTAAAGAAGGAAGTATTTTCTTGGACTCAACCAACAACCAAATATTTTGAAAAACTTAAGGAGGTTGTGTGTACAACTCTTGTCATGGAAACACTTGAATTCACAAAAATTTTTATTGTGGAGTATAATGCCTCAGGCCATGGAATTGGTGTAGTTTTAATGAAAGAAGGAAGGCCCCTTGCCTTTGAAAGAAGCCAACTTAAAGAAAAAATATTTCTCAAAACCATTTATGAAAAATATATGTTGGCCATATTACATGCAATTAAGAAATGGATCCCTTATCTAATAGGAAGACACTTCAAAGTAAAAATAGATCATGATAGTTTGAATTACTTGTTGGAGCAACGATTATCTACAGAAGAGAAACAAAAATGGGTTACAAAGATGTTGGGTTATGAATTTGAAATTAACTACAAAAAGGGAAAATGTAATGTTGTGGAAGATTCCCCTTCAAGGAAAGAAGAAGAAACAAAAGCTTCACTATGTGCTATTTTTATTCCACAATCTGATTGGGTGAAAGAAGCAAGGATAGAATGGAAGCAAGATCAAGACATATTCAATATCATTCTACAACTACAAGAGGACCCCAATTCATTAAATAATTGTTTGTGGAATAATGATTTTATATGGTATCATTATCTCCTATATTTATGTAAGAATTCCCAACTCAAATAGAAGGTCCTTCTGCAATTGAACACTTATCCTATAGGAGGACATTCATGATTCTAAAAAACATACCACATGATCAAGAGGGATTTTTTTTGGGAAGGTATTAAAACTATTGTTCAAAATTTTGTGTCTGAATGTATGGTCTGCCAACAAAATGAAGGAGAGACAATCAAGATGCTAAGTATCCTACAACCATTAGCCATACCAAGTCAACATTGGGAACAAGTTTCAATGGATGTTATTATAGGTTTACCCAAATATGAAGGAAATATTGGCATCATGGTAGTATTGGATCAATTGACAACGTATGCCCATGTTTTCTCTCTTTATCATCCTTTTAAAGAAAGTACAATAGCTGTAGAATTCATGGAAATAGTTCAAAATCTACTTGGAATCCCCAACATTATTGTAAGTGACAAAGATACAATTTTCACTGGAAATTTTTGGATTGAATTATTTTCTTGTTTGGTTACTCAACTGGCTCATATCTCATCTTATCATCTTCAATCCGATGGGAAAATTGAGATTGTGAATAAATGTCTAGAAGGACATATTTGTTTCTTTACTTGTGATAAATAGACACAATGGCTTAATTGGTTTACCTTGGAGGAATGGTGGTATGACACATCCTTCCATACTTCATAAAAAATGTCCTCATTTCCATCACATTATGGATATCATCCTCCATCCATTACATCACCGTTGAAAGGGAATGCATAGGTTAAAGCAGTAGAGGACCACATAGCGAAGCAACTAGAGGTTCTCAAACTATTGAAGGACAACTAGGTTATGGCAAAAAATAGGATGAAACAACAAGAAAATCAAGATCGCAATGAAAAGGAATTTTAAGTGGGGGATTGGGTATTTATGATGATACAACCATATAAAAAAATGTCCCTCAAAAAACAAAAGAAAGATAATAAATTATCACCCAAATATTATGGCCCCTATAAGGTTTTACAAAGGATTGGAAGTATGGCTTACAAATTGGAGTTGTCTACATATTCACATGTACATCCAATCTTCCATGTTTATTACTTAAAGAAGGTAATCGAAAACAATATCCCAATCCAAAATATTTTACCATAGATTAATGAATAAGGGAAAATCATACTATAACCAAAAACAATACTTGAAACAAGGATCAAGTGGTTGAGAAATCAAGCAATTACAAAGTACCTTGTCAAATGGAAGAACCTACCAGTGGAAGAGGCGACATGGAAATATGATTTCTTCATGCAGAAACACCTATGGTTAGTCAAGTGTTGAGGAAAACACTTGTTTGAAGGGGAGGGGAATGTTAATCCCTAGAAAAATCCCCATGTTATGTATAAATCATCTTATTAAACCATAGATATTGAATTATTACATTTATAGTGTTATATTTGTATGTACGCTAGAACCCTTCATTGCACCCTTTCATTATAATTGTACCATTTTTCTCCTATATATATATTCCAAGGTGACCTAGTCTTAGGATCATCATATCTCATGTTGTACATTGAATATATTGTAAAAGGAAATTTCTCCCTTGAAGTGGATTGTTATTCATTGATTTTTTTATCATTCTCAAGGCGTTGGTTCATAATTCTTATCTCAATGCATATCATGTGAGATCTTCCCTCCTCCTTGATGTCTATAAACAACATCCAAGTGTGAAGGTGGAAAATATCAAAAGAAGGTTTCAAAAGGTGACTTACCAAAAGAAGTGTGAATTGTTATATTATAAGAGTGATGTATGTAGGTCATATTTTCATCCTAGGTCTTTGGATGCTTCTATAACCCCTCAAACATTGCACCAAATTCCTATTGACTACTTCTTCATTCTCATCTATATATGGATGGAATGTTGTAGATCTCTTCAACTTAACATCCATATTCTCCCACAATATAGTCTATAATGTACTAAGAAATATGGTTTCTATGTCTGAGATGATGCTCCTTGGTATCCCAAAGTGCACCCAGAACTATTCAAAGAACATGTTTGTTGCTTCATGTCCTTTTATGGTCTTTTTACAAGGAATGAGAATGAAAATATTGTTGAACCTGCCAAATACCAAAAATATATATTCATGTCCCTTCCTGGTTGTTGGTAAACCTCCCAAAAAATCCATGGAAATGCATTCCCAAGGTCGAGTGGGTACAGGTAAGGGATGGTATAGACCTTGCTTCCTATTACTAGGTTTGCTAGTACAACAAAGTATACATCTTCTTTCATTATGGGCCAGTACACATACCTCGTTAGGTTAGCAATTGTCCTCGATCCCTACAACTTTCCATAAATACCCAAAGAAAACCTTTTCTGATACCAATATGATCTGTAAACTGCCATGGATATTCCATTGGATAGTTTGTCACAACAGATCTAATAGAATACTAAAATCTTTACTGTGAAGTTTAATTTCCTTTAGATATCATATTATTTAATTACTAGGTTTTTTCTTAAAATGTATGAAATAGATGAAATGTGAAAAACAAAGAACATAAATAAATACTCACCCACCATCCACAAATAAATGCAAGATATAACCTGGGAAACCCAATACCGGAAAAAACCCAGCTAGAAGGTGAGGTCACTCTGCTTTCTTTTCTTTAAATGAAAATACAAAGAAAGAGACATTCTCTGTGGAGTTTCCTTTGACACTATGACATGCATGGATGTTATAGAATATATCGTCCTATGTGTTGTTCTCAAAATACCACTCCTAGGTGCTCTTCTCAACTATGGAACAAATATAGTGCTAAATAATGGAACCCCTTCTCCTCCTAGTAGTCCGATATTTAACATTGCCCAATAGCCATCTAGGGGTATGGTTTTGAATTCCTCAACCCTCAATTGTGATAAGGTTTTGGACCTTATAGAATTTTCTTATAATTCCATATGTAGCTAGCCCCATATGCATGAGTCATGGGGGTTGAATTAGAATCCACTTGTACCATGGTGGTCAACATGGTAGGTCAACTTGAGAGGCATAAATTTTGCATACGAGCTCTGATTGACATGATGTTTGCATTGTTGGAAAGGTCTCGATGTGTAGGATAATGTCAAGGTGTCCAACGAATAGTTGGGAAATATTTTACCTAAAAAACGGTCATTTGATGCCTCAAAATGGCTCTGGAAGCTTTCAAACCCCAATTCTCCGAATTGGGACCCACCATTAAAATTACCCTACAAGATGAATCCTCCAACTTTTTCCACTCTAAAATCATCAAGATAGATGAAAAATAATATAATGATCCAATTTGGATCAGTGAGGGTTCTATTATTCCTCTCAGCAAATCCATTTTTCTAAGGAGTATAAGGTACTATTCACTACCATGAGATACCATTATGAGACAAGTATCCTTAAAAAGTATGACTGGCATATTCTCCTCCATTATCAAACTTTAAATACTTCATGGGTTGATTGCATTGCCTGTTATCCAATACCCTAAAATCCTCAAATTTCTCAAAAACCATATATTTTGTCTTCAAGAAATATGCCCAGGTAAACCTAGAAAAATCATGAATGAAGGTTATAACTTGCATTGCACCAACTAGAGAAGGACTATTCATTATCTTGATATCATTATGCACAAGCTCTACTTGTGTATTTTCCCTCCATGCCTTCCTTTTCTCAAGGTGTTCTTGGTGATGTTTATGAAGAAYGCATCCTTCACACGTTCCTTCTATATGAACTACCCTAGGGAGKCCATGAAYCATATTCATTTAAACCATCATCTTCATACTCCTAAAGTTCARATGCCCTAATATTTCATGCTATATTTTKATTTGGTCATAAATTTTGATCAGAAGRGAAAATGGTCGATTTTCCTTCCTTRAATCCTAAAATCCATAGATKTTGTAAAMTCTATCCTTGGGACCATTAATTCCCTTAGTAACAACATCAAAAAATTTGTTCATATTTTCAYAAYAAACTTATCAGGCCAAAAATCAACCTCCTCTMTTGTTYKRGCGAGTTGTGGTACAAAAAACATATTTYCACTAAGTTKTGGTACATGGAAAATAGCAATAATCACATCAYRTTCACACTCAAGMTTACCACTRCCAATAATAGTAAACAAAGGGATCCAAGCTAGGATTCARTGGTGTCTAAAGAAACCATTGTAACACTARAACATAGAACATGCAATACATGTTCATCATTATCATCATTTATCCATATTGTCATATTCACTCTCTACATGAGCTCATATATGTATACCTTATTATATATATGTTTTCCAAAAATCAAGGTTGACATGGTCAAAGTGGATCACTCAAGGAAATCCCGGAGAATTAGTCAACCATGGTTTTTACACCAGTTGGAGCCCAGTGGGTAAGTCAATCAATGGATCTCCACCTAGTTGTACCTAATTGAATTGGTCAGGAACACTTAGTTAGTTATCCTATCGATACACTTAAATTTGTATTTACAGACTCCATTAGGAACATCCCCGGCCAAGTCAACGATCCTACACAAAAATTTGATTTTTCTAGTTAATTCTACTTTGCATTGATGCCCAATTTTCATTTTGATCTTACAACAATAAAGGCTTTTAGAGTCACGAGTCTTAATCGTGAGAGAAGGGCTAGTCAATCCTTAAGTACCATGTCCATACTTAAAAATAATTTCATCTAGCATGCATAATTTTAGTTCGGCATGCATTTTTGCAAACTTGTCCAAAAGTGGAAAAAATAGATATGTAGGGATTTTCATAAACCCATATCTTGTATATGAGGTAGAATTGAAGAATATTGTGAAGTGGGTTTGTGAAAAACCTCAAATACCAAAACCTAAATACCATTATACTTCCTTAGGTGGGCATTTTTATAAGGTCAATGTGTAATTTTTTAAGGCATTTTAACTTCATCATTTCTTGAGAAGTTGCCAAATTATCTTAATTTTGCAAAACATCAAAATTTTGAATTTAAAATAAAAATATTATAATGTATGGAAATTATAAATGTTATAAGGAATGATTAATAATTTGAAAATCATGATTTGGACCTTCTTATAAGACTAAAATTGCATTTTATTGTGTTGAAAAAGTGCGAAAACAATGAAAATGTGGTTTTGACATATCAACAACATGCATCTGATCAATAATTTGAAAAATATAAGAATGGGTTTTGTAAGAAATGTTCACGAGATCATATCTATGCATTCATATTAGATGTGTATCTCTTATATACAGACTTAAATTCATTTTCTTAACCCCTCTTAGGTTAATTCGTACTCAATTTTTTTAACCAAAATTTCAATGTTTGAGTAAGATTTCTTTCTCGTTAAAATGCATTTAAGTCATGGAAGGATGCAACGTGGAAGGAAACACATCACCCATGCCTCTGAAATACCTTTAGAAGTGCATTTATTGGTTATTTTACTTTAATGTTATAAATTTTAGAGAGGAAAAGTGATGCAGGAACAACACTATGAAGACATATGATCTTACAAGAATTTGTACATAAGTTAGGAATAATTTAACCTGCTTATAAATCAAATAAATCATATAACAATGAATATATATTTTATTTTATACTAATGATTTTACAAGAATTTATACATAAGTTAGGAATAATTTAATTTACTTATAAATCAAATAAATCATATAATAATGAATATATATTCTATTTTATATTAATAAATAATAAAAATATAATAATAATAATTTATTTTTAAGGTTACGGTCAAGTGAGACACCAAATTGGTGTATGAGACTTCCTCTGTCCAACGATTTTACTGATAAAGTTTATGGAGGTATACATACTTTACCTCACTCTAGATTTGAACATGTAACTTTTTAAGAGAAAACACATGTTCTTAACCATTAAGCTCACTCAACAAATACTAATAATATATAATGATGTTAAAAATTTAGGAAAAAGATACATTCTACTCTCATTTAACAAAATCAAATCTAAAAAAAAAAAAACTATTTTTAAATTTTCATTAGAAATGAAAAGTTAAACATTGAAGAAGCTTAAAAAAAATATAAAAACAAATGTCTGGAATGCTAAGATGAAAAAGTGAAAGTTGAAAAGTGATGTTCAACTTGTCAAGCCATAACATTTCTCAATGAACTCCAATTATAATGCATGATACACTTTTAAAAATACATAAATAAAATATATAGTATGGAAAGTCAACAAATCACTTTCCTTATGGTCTACACCCCAAGCATGAATTTGGATCCCAAAGGTCTCCACCTCAAGCCATCGAAAAGTAGTTGAACGCATATAAATGGTCCCTAAATATTAAAAAATGTGATGTATGATACACTTTTGGAAATAATGTGATGCATGCTACAGTTTTGGAAATACATAAATGAAATATATAGTGTGGAAAGTCATCAAATCACTTTACTTATGGTCTACACCCCAAGCATGAAGTTGGATCTCAATGGTCTCCACCTCAAACCATCCAAAAGTAGTTGAACCCATAGAAATGGTCTCTAAATATTAAAAAAATGTTATGAATGGATATTTAAATGTCATGTATAGTACAAATCAGTTCCATTCCATCACTCTAGATAAACTCATGTCAATTCATGGACACGAACTTTATAACCGCAAATTGATGTGGAATCTAAACTGGATGGTTGCAATGAAATAATTGGA
>JASDQU010435432.1:69299-82063 GCA_032191745.1 Picea mariana | reverse complement strand
GCATGTCCAAGGGGAAAGGGGGTCTCATCACGATCCAACCTTATCATTTCTGCAAAAATACCAGTGGGTAACATTGTCAGCTCTGGTCACCATGCCAAGGCAGTGTCCTCTGGTCAGACCTTGAAGTAAAAAGAAAGAAAAAGAAATAAATAAAAAGCAAAGGCAATAAAGGGGCTTGGAAAAAGTGCATCCATGATGGGTACAGCTCACCTCCTACAAAGGCACCCACAGACAACACCTACCTCTGGTCTTACTATGACTGGACATCCTTAGACCATACCACTTCATGTACATGGCTTGAATGATCTTCTGAGGAAACTTTCCTTCTCTCATGAATACTTGCCCAATAGGTTGTTCTGTCTATTTCTTCGACTTTGTATGGTACACAATGGATTGTTGTGGATTCTGGTACACAACCTACCGGTACACAAAATATTGGTACACAACCTACTGGTACACAATCTACTAGTACAAAAACTATTGGTACTCAATTTATTGGTATGTTGAAAGATGATTGGGAGAAGCTGGATAGAAGAGAAAAAGAGTACGATTCGACTCTGCCTAGAAAATTCAGTGTTACTGAATGTGTCTAGAGAATCTATAGCCAAGGAATTATGGGAAAAGTTGGGGAATTTGTATCATTCAAATTCCCTGGTAAACAAGTTGTTTCTTCAAAATAATTTGTATCATCTTAGGATGGAAGATGGAGATTATGTGACAAAACATCTAAATTCCTTCAATACTATGGTAAGTTATTATTAGGATTGTAAAAGAAGATAAGTGTATTACTTTGTTATGTTCTTTTCCAAACTTTTGGGATAATATGGCTGTAGTAATTGGCAGTAACACTCAATCTACATTTAAGTATGAGGAAGTAGTTGCATCTGTGTTATCAGAATTGATGAGGTGGAAAATCATGGATATTCATAACATAGATATGTTATATGTAAGAGGTTGTCCCTAAGATAGGAATAAAAACAAGACCTTTGGGGGAGATATAAATATAAAGGTAGATCTAAATCCGTAGGAAAATATTTGAGGAAATTTTGGCAATGTGTTAAAGTTGGGTATTTAAGAAATATTGCAAGTCTAAGAATGTTGATAAAGCAAAGGGATCTATTGATGCCTCTTCCACGGAAGTGAAAACATCCAAATAAGAAGGAGGCGATGTTTACTTGGAATCTATAGGTACACATGCAAAACATGATGTATGGTTGATTGACTCAGATGCATCCTTTCATATGAATCCTCACAATGAGTGGTTCTGTGAGTATGAAAAGTATGATGGTGGTGATGTCTTCCTAGGAGATGACTTGACATCCAAAATCATGGGACATGTTAGACTTAAGTTTTTGTTGAAATATGCAAGGAAGATAACTCTCCCTGGGGTTCTACACATTCCATATATAACTAGGAGCTTAATATATGCAAGTAAGTTGGATGATGTAGGTGTGGATAATTTATTGGGAAAGGGCACTTGCAATATGGTACGAGGATCAATGGTTTTGATAATGGGAGTTCAATGTGGAAATATATACAAGTTATTGGGAAAACCTTATATTGATGGGTGTAATGGTTCTATTGTCCTTGAGCATAGAAATAAATATTATAGGATCCATACTATCCCTGGAGAGAAGAACATGTTGTGGCAATAAAGATTGGGACATATTGGAGAAACAGGCCTTCGAACACTACATGGTAAACATATGTTCAAAGGTAGGTATAATTACACCCTATATTTTTATTTTTGTGAAAATTGCATATATGGTAAAGAAGATCAAGTAATATTCCCATCTGGTGCTACAAGAGAAAAGGGGATCTTAGAGTTGATACACAATGATGTGTTTGGACCTACACATGTTCCATCACTAGGTAAATATGTGTATTATGTTTCATTCATATATTATTTCTCAAGGAACACATAGAATTATTTTCTTCAGAATAAATCTTAGGTATTTGATAACTTTAGAGAGTTTAAGGCTCCGGTAGAAAATCATACAGAGAAGAAAATAAAGGTGTTGAGGACAGATAATAGTGGATAATTATATGGGATTGAATTCAAAGAGATCTATAAGAAGTGTGGTATAGCAAGACAAAAGACTACCCATACACACCTCAAAAAAGCAGGGTTGAAGAAAGGATGAATAGGACGTTGATGGAAAAATAAAGGAGCATGCTCAGTGGTGTCAGTTTAGGACATGAATTTTGGGTGGAGGTAGGGAGTACTGCATGTTACCTGGTAAATAGATAACCCTCATCAACGTTGGTGGAGAAAACTATGCATGAGGTATGGATTGGTAATAAACCCTCTCTTGAACATCTCAGAGTGTTTGGTTGTGATTCTTATGTACATGTTATAAAAGAAAATAGAAGTAATCTAGATAATAAAGTTCAAAATGCATATTTATTGGTTATAAAGATGGTATGAAAGGTTATAAGATTTGGAACTTAGAAACTAAGAAGAGTGTTTACAGTTAGGATGTTGTTTTTAAAGAGGTTAAATATGTTTCTAAATAGGAATTCCTACCAAGGCAAGAGTAACCTAAGAAAATAGAGTTTCAGTTGGATGATGCATAATCTAAATCAATGAAAGAAGATGAATAATAATAATAAGAAGAAGAACCTCATACTCCATTATTAAGGAGATCAATGAGGGAAAGAAGGAAACCAGAAAGGTATATTCCACCTAATTTCTGCTCTAATTTTTCTTTATCTATTACTGATGATGATCCTATAATTGTCATGGAAGTAGTGAATTCAAAGGATAGTAAACTCTAAAAGAATACCATTGTTGAAGAGATAGATTGCTTGGATAATAATGAGGCATGAGATTTGTTATGACACAAGGGGAGAATATATAGAGATAAATGTATATGGTATGACCCCAAGGTGGGGAATATATGGGCCTAAATGTACATGTAATGTGTAAATATATATGTAATAGGGTTGGACTAGTAGTAAAGGGGCCTCATCTGTAAGTGTGAATAAATATATATAGATATCATGTATTCATTATTGTGAGATGTGAATTTTGAAGTATAAAGGTATTTGGTTATGTGGAGGTGGTTCTCCTATTATTTATGGAGTTATTTGTTAACTTGTCTATCTTAGAGTTGTGATCCATGCTCACATTCTATACATGGTGTGTAATTTTCTTCTTTTATCATATTTTTAATAATTTGAATCATTACATTTGGTATCAGAGCATTGATCCTAGGGTTTTGTTGCCTCAAACAAGTCATCTTGGAATTTTCTCTATGACATTTTTTCGAGGCCACTTCAGACTACGCAGTTAATCCCAAAAATAATATTTATAAGAATTATCAAGGTACTTGTGGTATGCATTTTGTCTTCTGGTTCATTGTACTTCCAGAGATAAACTCTGTGGAAGATAGGGTATTTGACTAGTCCTGTAACTAGTCTCAAACAATTGTTCTGGGTAAAACAATCATAACTTTGTCATAGGAGATACAAATTCCATGAGACAAATTTCATTGAAATAGTATAGTCCATAGTATTTTGGGTGTGAGTTTTAGAGTCATATATCAAATATTAGGTGCACGACATGTTGTACATGCTATATCTCTCGAAAAGGCCAAGAATCAGTAATGTTTGGGAAAGTTACCATAGCTTCCATTTGACACATCCAATTCTAGCGAGGACTGTGGCATTGTAGAGAAGACATTTCAGACTACCACATATCAAAGTTTCAGACTCATAGGGGCCTAAATTTCAGAAATAAATCAAATGAAAGGTTGGGAAGCAAGATAAACTCCAAATCAAGGTTTCAAAGGTATGTTTACTTAAAACTATCATAACGTTTGGTTGGGATGTCGGATTGAGTTGATTCAAAATCCATTGGAAAGAAAAAAAATAGAATATTGTATTTAGGAAAGGATTATAACCATTTGATATCATTATCCTTAATATACTGAGGTTGTGAATTAAGGGTTGCGTTTATACCTCAATTAAGAATCAATGGAAATATCTAAACTTACAGGAGATGAATATAAAGATGAAATCATTCCCATAGAATGGATGAGAATGGTAAAAGAACATTTTAGTAACCCTTTTTAGAAAATCTTTAAGTTTGATGGTGAAGCATATAAGTGGTGGAGAAGCATTGATCAAGATATTAGACTCTACTCCACATGGGAAGAAATTGAAAAAATCTTCTCAAATAAATGTATTAGGGATACAAAAATGGAGGAATTGTATAGAATTCAAGATGCATTAAAAGAAGAAAAGGAAGAGATTAAGAATAAGGGTGATGAGCTATTTAATATATGATCCCTTAATGAATCACTCATTAAGGAGAGTAAGAAACTAAAGCAAGAAAAGAGTAGCAAGGAAGGTGGGAAAAGGATGATTCAAGGGAAGAATTGAAAAATAAAAATGAAGAGGTATCTAGATTAAGAAAACATAATAAAAAAATATTGGATGAGGTTAAGAGATTGAAAGAAGAAAAGAAGAATTATCTAAATCAAGAAGAAAGAAGGATCCCGAATGAAGAATCTACCCAAATACTTGAAGAGGAAATTTGCAAGAAGGTTGAGGAATCCCTAAATACTAATGAGGTAAATCAGAAATGCAATCTACAATTGAAGAAGAACATCATAATTTGATAAATGGGGTTACATTGTAGCTTCAAAAGGATTAACAAGACAATATTCAATAAGGTCACCAAAAGATACTTGAGGAGTTTTATCTCCATCTAGAGGATGTATATGCAAAATATGATGGTATTATCTCCAAGACTAGAACAATCAAAGAACAAGCAAGGAGGATAGAGGATTTCATTGTCTCTGAAAATAATATAGATGAAATGCATATACAAAGTGAAGAAAAACCATCAAAAGTGGAACCATATCGACACCCTCATGACCAAGAAATATTTCAAAGAAGATAATAAGGTCGATATCAACATTATGATGGAAGAAGATGGAATACTTGTTAATATTCATGGAACAAAGAATTACAAAACCACTCTTCAACAAGATGTTATCATATACCAATCTCTACTACAAATTGGATAAGCTTAAACAACGATACATCGAATCAAGGGAAAGAAAATTATGCAACAACTAGAGACCAAGGATTATGACCAAAAATAATTGATTTTTGATGGATAGATCATCATCAATGGAATGAAGAAAGAAGGAAAATAATAAAATCATATTACTTGGTTTCATCACATGTGAAGCCTTTAATTGCAAAGCTTTGAGGACAAATATTTTTGAAGGAGGGTAATATGTTATTATCCAAGGGGAGAATATATCTAGGGATAAATTTATATGATATGACCCTAAGGGGGGGCATATATGGGCCTAAATGTACATGTAATGTGTAAATATATATGTAATAGGGTTGGACTAGTAGTAAATGGGCCTCATGTGCCAGTGTGAATAGCTAGATATAAAGATCGTGTATTCATTATTGTGAGATGTGAATTGTGAAGTATAAAGGTATTTGGTTATGTGGAGGTGGTTATCCTATTTTTTAAGGAGTTATTGTGTAAGTTATATATATTGGAGTTGTTCCCTAAGCTCATATTATGTACATGGTGTGTGCTTCTATTCTGTTATGATATTTTTAAGAATTTAGATCATTACAGGATCTAGTTGAGTTTCCAACTAGAAGAAAGGCCATTGGAAACAAATCAATATTGAAGAAGAAGTTGAATGTAGAAGGAAAAGTGGAGAAATACAAAGCTTGGTTAGTATCAAAAGTTTATTCCCAGGTAGAGGGAATTGACTTTGGTGAAATTTGTCCTCATGTTGCCAAGTTAACTTCTATTAGATTTATCTTATTTGTTGCTATTGATTTTTCTTTTGAAGTAGAATATATAGATGTAAAGACATCATTCATACATGGGGATATATAAGAATAAATATACATGAAATATCTATAAGGATTTATAGTAAAGGGAAAGAAATAGTTGGTCTGTAAGCTAAAGAAGTCACTATATGGTCTGAAGTAATCACCTAGTATCTGGCACCAAACATTTGACACATACATCCTTGGATTCAGATTTGTGAGAAGGAGGGATGATCACTATGTATATTCCAGGTAGGTTGGTAATCACTTCATCTATCTAGTGTTGTATTTCGATGAAATGTTACTTGTAGGAAATAACATGGATGCTATTAAGGAGGTGAAATCACATCTATCCTCCAAATTTGACATGAAGGATATTAGTGCTACTAACTTCATTCTCGAAATGGAGATTAAAAGGGATCGTGAAAACATGAAACTTTGGTTGAATCAGAGAAAATATGTTGAGACGATGTTGCAGAGGTTTAATATGAAGGAAAGTGAACTAGTAAAGGTTTTGATTCCTATATGTATAAATTTTCCCAAGACACGAGAAGAGAAAGAGGATATGACCCATGTTCTATATGCTAGTATGGTTGGTATTTTGATGTATGTAGTGGTCTGTACTAGACTGGACATTACACATGAAATCAAATTTTTGAGAAGGTATATGTCAAAACTAGGGAAGGGGTATTAGACAACAGTAAAGAGGCTTTCTGAGTATTTTGTGTGGAACTTCTATTTATGTATTGTGTTACCAAGGAAGAACATGATTGGACTGAGTGTTGTACATACATGGGCTTGTTGATGCAAACTGGGCTGTAGATCTGGACCACAAAAGATATACAATTGGTTATGTGTTTAACCTATTTGGAGGAGCACTTAGCTGGATGATAAAATGACAAGTTGTAGTGGCACTCTCAACTACAGAAGTTGAATACATGGAAGCCACTCATGCATGCAAGGAAGCAATATGGTTATAGAGTGTGTTTGGGTATTGGGTTGGTACAATAAGCAGTAAGATTAGATTGTGTCAGTCAGATTACAATCTTCCTAGAAAAGAACCCAACTTATCATTCAAATACAAAGCATACTGATGTTCAATATTAATTTATTATAAACATGGTTGAAGACAAGAAGGTGTTGCTGGAGAAGGTTGACACTTTGAAGAATTTTGCAAATTCATTGATAAAGTCTGTGAGCATCGAGAAGTTCTCCCGGTGTAGAGAAAAAATGGGCATTGCTTCCTTGGATTTTTTACTATGCAATCCTATGACCCCCTGTATGCAAAGAAAACAACAAGTTGGAGAATGTTTGGTAGGTGTTATATTCTTTGCATGTGTGGGTGTGGGGGGAAAGTACATCATATTTGATGACTACCTCTAACAATCCCACCCGCTATCACTCTTTGTGGGAATGTGCATCGGGCGCTTCCCATGGGGGGTTCCTTGGGGGGGATATGATTTCCCCCCATGGCTACGCAAAGCATTCAACTCCAGGGAAGTGCCCCAAAAACATTTTTTGGGGGTTGTTTTTTCTATTTTATCATTTTTCGCTATTTTTAGTGGCTTTATAAATTAATATCGGATTAAGGCATTAGGGTTTTGGTAGTTGCAGAATACATGAAACATTGTATATATTTTATTTTTAATGGTTAAATTAATACAATGAATAGTTGAGAGGTGTGGCACCAAGGAAGGTTGGTTTTCTCCCAATTAAGGGTTTCCAGTGTAAATATTTATGTACTTTGTGTATGGGCCATTGATTAATTTATGTTTTTCTTAATTATTTGTATGCATTTCTTTACTTCATAGGTTTAAAACTTATAAACATTCTCCCATAGATTTAATTTTTTTAGGGTCCACTTTTACACCTTCATGAGATACAATATGACCCAAATATTCCACTTCTTGAACCAAAAAGGCGCACTTGGAAGTATTTGATTAAAGTTGTTTCTCTTCCAATAGTTGTAATACTATGTCAACATGTTGTACATGCTCTTCCAAAGATTTGTTGTATATTACTATGTCATCAAAAAATACTATCATAAATTTTCTAAGGAAAGGCTTGAAAATATATTTCATCAAGCTTTGAAATGTTGAAGGTGCATTAGTAAGTCCAAATGGAATAACCAAATAATCATAACGACATTCATGTGTTTTGAAGGTTGTTTTAGGAATATCTTCCTACCTCATTCTTATTTGATGATATTAGAAATGAATATCCCACTTAGTAAAGAAAATTGCTCCATGCAATTTATATAATAATTCATTAAAGACAAGAATAGAAAACTTATGTTTGATGGTCATTTTATTGAGTTGTCTATAATATGGACATATATGCCATGAACCATCATTTTTTGTAACCATCACCACTGGTGAAGAAAATGTACTTTGGCTAGGTTGAATGATGTCAGCCTTTAACATTTCTTGGATCATATGCTCAATCTCACTCTTTTGTGCATATGAATACATGTAAGGCCTAATTTTAGGTGGTACACTTCCTTGTTGCAAGTGAATATCATGGTCATGATCTCGAGAAGGTGGAATACCATTAGGAATTTTTCCAAATACCTTTGAATAATTGTTGATTACTATTTGGATATCCAATGGAGCAGAGGACAAAGATGTTTGAACCTTTAGTGAGCACAATTGTGAACTTACACCATGGTGTCCATTTTTGAGTAATTTTTTCATGTTATTAGAGCTTATCACCTTAGAGGGTTTCCCTTGGATACCTCTAAGATCAATTTCCTTTCCTTTTGAGGAAAATCTCATGAAAATGTATTGAAAATTAAGGGCCACTATTCCCAATGATGGTAACAATTAGACCCCTAATACAACATCAACACTACCCATTTGAATGGAAATCATGGGACTATCCAAAAAATACTCCCCCATATTGAGCTTAATATTATGGATCTTCCTAGAACAATTTATGGTGCCTCCATCTGCAATCATTACTAGAAACTCTATTGTTGTATATATAAAGTAATTGAGATGTTTTTCTAATTTGTAACTGATGAAGTTATGGGTACTAACAGAATCAATAAACACTCTTACCTTTTTCTTTTTTATGTATCCTTGTATCTTGAGGGTATGTGGAGTACTGATGCCAGCCAATGCCTGGAAAGATATCATTGGAGTAGTATCTTCTAGATTTGGATCTTATGATGGTTCCAATTCTTGATCTTCTTCCTCTTTCGAGTCTATGTAGAACAATTCCTACTCACCTCATTTATGCCCCTTATTATAATTTTTGTCGCAATTGAAACATAGTCCCTTTGCTCTTCTTTCATCCATTTGCTAAGGTGTCAACCTTGTCAGTTGATTGACGTTAGGAGAGGGAACATGGTTATGTTTATAGTTGTTATCGTTCACTCTTCTAGTAGCCATATTTTTGTTTTCCACTTTCCTTTCCATATTGAAATCGCGTTCTAGGGATTTAGGCTCAAAGAGACACACCTCATGTTGAATGTTCTCCTTTAGAGTACCAATAAAGAGATTTAACAAATTATCTTTGGGAATGTCCTTTACCTCGAGAATGATATTTTTGAATTTTTGAATGCGCTCTGTAACTAGACCTTTCTCCCAGAGTTTTATCAATTGACTAAAGAATGTATTTATCTTAATATCCCGATAATGTGATATCAATTCATCCATAAAAATGGACCAAGACATAATATAATTTTTTTTTCTTTCACAAATCCATTAAAACTTAACAAATTAATAATTTTATAAATATAATGATGCAATATGTACATTTTGTAATCTTCACACTTGTTCTAGATCAAAATATTGCTCCATTTGGATTATCAATGTTATAGGATCCTTACCATTAAAATTCCTCATGTCGATCTTTGGAATGAAGTAGTTCCTTGGTGTTGACTTGAAGCCATGATGATGTGGATATTGGAGTGATGAATAATCATGATTCCAGGACTCAATCTTTATTTTCTCTACATTTTCATGATTTCCTTGCATTTTGATATCTCTAATATAGGGAGTCTCTAATATAGAGCATGTAAGTGTTGGAACATCAAGCATTGATGGTTCATCACACATATAATATATTCAGTTAGTCGAATGATTGACCTACATCTGAATACAATCAGTCAGGTAGTTGACCATATCTCTACATCAGTCAGTCGAGTAGTCGACATGCCTGTCGGTTGGACAATTGACCAATAGTCGAAGATAGTCAGGCAATGGATCGACCATCCCAACAATCGACTATGAATTGGATGATTAGTCAATCGGGTTGAGAATCCTTGTTGAGCCAACTCAAAAATGCATATTTGAGGGAGTCAACTCTAACAACCCACAGTTTCATGCGAAAAATATATTCCATATTCTATGGAAGTTGGTTATATTTTGAGGCTATAAATAGCATACCCCTTGGGTCATTATCATCATGGCGATCAAGTGATCAAATTTATATCATATGGATATATCAAGGTTCAACATGCACTATGATGTTCTGATCATAGCACGCTTTTATTAAGTTTTGTAACAATGTCTTTAGACACCACCTCTTTTCTTCGAACTTTTTGTTCCCTCTTCGATTATTTGTAGTGCTCTCTTCTCTATTTCATGTTGTGTTCCTCTCTATTCCCCAACATGGTATTATAGTTGTGTTAATTCTAGAAAAATACTTGACAAACAACATGGAGAAATAACATGATCAAGGCCCCAATTTGGCATATACTCATTTGGGATGGTGATCCTCACTAGTATGTGGGCCCAGTTTCCAATATGAGGGGTTTTCTCCTTGAAAGAAGATTTTCCTTGAAGCTCTTCTGAATCCTAAATAAAATTCTAAGCTACTATGCAGAAAACAAAAAGAACTAATCTTTCTTTACTCTAAATCTATATTATCCTAACTGAGATATAGAAGTAGTTCATAGTATCCCAATTAGGAGAAGGAAAAATAATAGAAACTGAACATGAGATAAGTTTTATCTACCAAGCCATAGAAATAGTTCACAGAACTTGATAAAAGTTAAAGGAAATACACATCAACCTTAAATTAGTAAATAGTTACCAAGAAAAGAAAAAATATGCATACTCTCGTTCAGTATGAAGGATTGACAAATATTGAACATGAGATAAATATAATATGTCAAGATATAGAAATAGTTCACATAAAGTAAAATGAAAACTGAAGTAATTTAAAATAAAACTAAACTAAACTGGATAAAACTAAACTACAATTAAAGTAATAAAACTAAAAACTAAGTAAAAATTAAGCTCAAATAAAACTAAAGCTAAAAAATATTGCACAAAGTAAAAATATGTGAAAATGTATATAAAAAAAATTCCCCTGTCGCTTCATAGATTCATCACATAATCCCCTTAATTTTGGCCTGGTATTGTACAAAATTTATGCGTGGAAACTTCCACTAAGACTGTGGTATTTACACCTTAATCCACCACAATATGAACTTACTTGAATAACTAATAATGCCACTAAATATATAAACGGGCGATTCAAATGCCACCTTTACTTTTTGAACTAATGTTCTTTGCTTGCTTAGATCTAGTATTTCCCTTCATGGTTTGTTTCCTTCCTACCAAGTGAACCAATATGAAACCCTCATAACAATTTGACTACATAATTAATCTATTGGTTTACTTATGATTTACTGGAATTACCTCCATGATTTTATGGAAATACCCATGAGATCTGCACGTATTTATTTTGCTATATTGTGGTTTCAAGTTTTATCTCCGACGATCTGATTGAAACACTAGTCTCATGTTGATCTTGTAGCACAAACCATGTGATCTGGTGCCCAATATTCCATGATTTTTTCTTGGCATCCTAGTGGCATACTATCCTTATGCATCCTCTTATTGATCATCTATTCCCTGAACTCCAAGTGGATTCTTCCACAATTTACTTAACCATATTATTGATATTACGAAGGACATGCCGTGTGGATTTTGCATGGATGGCATCTGATCTAGATCGCATGGCGTGATCTTATTACCATATTAATATTATTTCCATGTGAATTGATGATTTTTTACCTTGTATAGGAATAAGTAACATATGTGTAACGTACCCAAACACCCATGGGTCAGACACACTACCTCAAAAAATCACTTTTAAACTGATTTTGAATTATGATAGAAATTTATTAATAAAGAATCATGAAAGAACACCATAATAACACATGCAATAATCAATATTTATGATACAACATAAAAGAATGTTTAAACATACCATGTACAACAATAACCAACAAGCAGGCACATTAAAGATACACATATCAAAGATATTAATTAATGCACAACGAAAATAAAATATAAAAGCATAGAAACACATGACATAGAGAAATTATCTTTAACAAAATGAATCACCAACTAGATGCAGACCAAGGAAGTTCCACCAAACAATAAACACTATTGTTCCAATTCTCAATAACAGGTCACCCCCAAGCCAGGGCTATGAATCCACAAGGACAATTCCAGGGTGTCATTCATCTTGCCAAACCAGTCAGCACTCAATATCTCATGGGTTTATCAACACACAATAATCCAAAGTACACCATCTCTCTTCTCTCCAGTATGCACAAACCAATAGAATGGACCCCCTTCTCAGCCACATAGTCCCTCAAACTATCTTGTTGGATCATGTTGTCATTGATGCAAATGGTTTGATCGATTGATGACATTGATTGATGTCAAGTAATTGATTGATTGATGATTGATGAACAATGTATATGTATTGTCCTTGATGAGAATGATAGATGTCAAAGTGGAAACCAATTAATAAAGATGGATCATTGATATGATGCATAGCCTTTGATGAGAATGATATATGTCAAAGTGGAAACCAATTGATAAATATGGATCATTGATATGATGCATAGATGAAGATGGATCAATGAGTTGTCATTGATACATGATGATGCATAGTTTGTTTGATGATAAGATGACTCATTT
>JASDQU010435431.1:14541-36026 GCA_032191745.1 Picea mariana | reverse complement strand
GGTGGCAAAGGGGTATTCACAAACATAAGGTATTGATTATGCTGAAACATTTGCACTAGTAGCTAAATTGAATACTATCATAATGTTAATTACTTTAGCTACAAAGTACCATTGGAAGCTACACCAGTTAGATGTTAAATATGAATTTTTGAATGGTGATTTAAAGGAAGGGGTTTACCTTACTCAACCTGAAGGGTTTGTGGAAAAAGGGCAAGAACACTTAGTGTGTAAGTTAAAGAAAGCATTGTATGGACTAAAACAGGTACCTAGGTCATGGTATGAGAAGATAAATTCTTTCTTTCTTCAACAGGGTTTTATGAGGATCAAAATTTATCCAAATCTGTATACCAAATTTGATGAATAGGGGTATATAGTATTGAATTCCTTATATGTTGATGATTTGATAATTACAAGAAATGCAGAGAAAATAATTGGTGAAATCAAGCAACAGTTGTCAAAAATATTTGAAATGAAAAACATTGGTGAGTTACGTTACTGCCTAGGTCTTGAAGTTTGTAGAAATGCAGGCCAAAATTTTGTTTGTCAGAGTAAGTATATCAGATAAATACTTAAGAGACTTAAAATGGATCAGTGTAAGTCTTCTATTGTTCCCATGCAGCAGAATGTGAAACTTTCTTGTGATTGTGGTTCGAAGAAGGTGAATGGCACTGTGTATAGACAGATGGTGGGTATTTTGAATTATCTCACCACAACCAGACCTGATATTGCATATTTTGTGAGTGTGTTAAGTCAGTTTATGGAGAAAACTCTTGAAAGCCATTGGAATGCAACAAAGGAAGTACTCAGGTATCTAAAAGGAACACTTGATTATAGTATTAAAAATAGTAATGCATCTGATGTTGAGTTGATAGGTTACTCAGATTCTAATTGGGTTGGCAATCTGGATGATCGAAGATCAACCATTGGATATGTGTTTGGCATTGGATCCGGGGTTGTTTCATGGAGCAGTAAAAAGAAGCCTACTACATCTTTGTTTTCTACTGAAGCAGAATATAAAGCTTTGTGTGCAGCAACATGTGAAGTTGTTTGGTTAAGAAGACTTCTTCAGGATGTTGGAGAAGAATGAAAAGAACCTATAATGATCAAATGTGATAATCAAAGTTCAATCAATATTGCGAAGAATCTGATTTTTCATGCAAGGACAAAGTATATTGAAGGTCAGTTTCATTTTGTTAGAGAAAAGTTGCAGTCAAATGAAATAGCTCTTATGTATTGTAATACTAGTGAAAATGTTGTTGATATTTTTATTAAGCCTCTTGGAAAGATTAACTTTGAACTATTTAGGGAGATGTTAGGTGTAGAAATCAATTCATTCTCCATTAAGGGGGAGGAAATAATGGAGGAAGTGCCAACTACTTGTGTCAGTTCTAAGAGTCAGTTCGTAGTTGAGAGTCTAGTTGTCTTTGGTTTGCATGTAACCGAATCAGTAGAGTATTTTCCTATTTAAGAATGTAATCAATCTTCATTGAATAATAGAGAAGTGAGCATAGCCTCACCGCATGTGTTTGTTTCACATATTTCATCTTGGTATCAGAGCCACGGGGAGAGGAGTGGAAATTTATAGAAGTCCACAGGTCCATCCTCTTGAAGTGTGCGATGGCATACAACTAAAAGATACTCGCACTTGAACAACCTCAAATTTCCGTAGTCACGTTCTATATTATAATGTGGAAAGCCTTCAAGATTTCTGCACCCCAGTCAAGCGTGAGGTGAGGAATCCATGCACACAACTAACTCATGAGGTGCGGAAAAGTTTTTTTGTTGTGCAGATTGGATAAGAAGAGGCCACATGCATTTGGTTCAAAGGAGGCCGATTTGGTTATAGCGTAAGTTTTGGAACAGGTCGTGAAGGCTGATCCGCTTGGTTATATTTTGTTTGCATGCGTGAAGGTTATGTTTTTTTTTGCATGCATGGAGTTTTAAACCTTTTATTAAAGTGGATCATGAAGGTGTAGTTTGCATGGGATTAGCTTGTGGAGCATTTAAAATTGCTGCCACTATTTAAATCATTTTTTTTAAATAGTGAGGTGGAGTGGAGTTATAAAGTTTATTAAACTTTATTATGATAGTTTCATAAGAGTGGAGTTATTTACCTTTTTTATTATTAAAAGTGGATGCATGTGGAGTTCAAACTTTATATGGATCATAAAGTTATTAAAAGTGTGTTTTAATAAACTATTAAAGTGGGTTTTATTTTCAAGTTTATTAAAAGTGAATTTTTTCATAATGCATATTTTCTATAAAAAGGTGAAGAGGGAGTTATAAGTTTTTTTTTTTTTTAAATGGATATTTTGGATATTAGGGTGAATGCATGATTTAAAGGTTGATATATGCATGTGAGGTGGTGTTTTGTATTTAAAGGTGGATGCATGCATGATTTAAGCTGAGAACAGAGATAGAGTTGGATCAGTGGATCCAAAGGCAGAACGACGGATTGCTCGGCACATGAGAAAACTCGACAAAAAGTTACATATCCTTGGTGATTCACTTGCAGAGACTAAATTGCAGCGATGACGAATTCGTTGGCATAGACCTACCTCAACAAATCCAACAAGTTAGATGGATCGAATTTCACTAACTGCAAATTCTAGATGCAGATGCTCATGGAAGGCTATGGTGTCTGGAACATTGTGAAGGGCACTAAACTGAAACCTGATGCAGTTGTCAGTGTGACATCAGAATAGATCCAAGAATGGGAGAAGCGCGAAAACAAGGAAAAGGTATTGTTATGCATGTGAGTTAAAGATAGCATAATTCCACATATTAGAGAAGCTACAACTTCTACTGCAACATGGACAGCGTTTAAACAATTGTATGAAACTAGAAACACAAATCGCATTTTGTTTATGAAAAACTAAATTGCTAGGCATTAAAATGGACGGAAATGAGTCTGTTAGTTCATTTTTGGGTCGTATTAAAGTGGTGAAACACAATCTAGTCAATATAGGGGAAACTATTTCCAACACTGACTTGGTCACTATTACCTTAAATGGTATGCTAGAAGATTATCATATGTTCATAATAGGTCTCATAGCAAGGGAGAAACCTCCCACATTTGAAGAACTGAAAGGTATTTTTCTGCAAGAGGAAGAGAGGCGAGGGAATATGAAGCCTCAGAATAAAGATTTTTTACTGTGGTCAAATAAAAGATCTGCAAGAGGGAGATCGGGAGAAACATGCAAAGGAGGCAGTTCATGGCAGAGAGGTGGTTCATGACAGAGAGGCAATTCATAACAGAGAAGACATTCTACAAATGAAGGTATGCAATCTGATAGGAATGAGTCAAAGAGTTGTTTTTATTGTGGTCGACCTGGACATATTGTTAAAGACTGTCATAGGAAGAAGAGCGATGAGGCTAGGAATAAACCTAGAACACATTCAGGTCATTATGTAGAAAAATCGTCAAATCATGATTTCAGATTATTTATTGCTAGTGATGATATTGATGAACCCCCAAATTTTGAATCACGGGATCTGAGGCTGTTTGTCTCTAAGGCTTCTTTATCTGTTGAAACGAATGATTGAGATGCTTGGTTTGTGGATTCCGAAGCATCAGTACATATGACTTGTAATAAAAATTGGTATGCTAGTTTTAAAGAAACACAGAATGGTGGCAGCATATATCTTGGAGATGATTGCGCTCATCAGATCAAGGGATATGGAGACATTCCTGTGACATTTTTGAATGGTACTGTTCGTCACATTTGGAATGTAGTGTATGTGCCAGGAATAAAGAAAAATTTGATCTCTGTGACCAACATTGCAGATCATAACTTGAAGGTTGAATTCTTCAAGAATTATTGCATAGTGAAGGATCTGTTGGACCACTTCCAAACTGTTGCAACATGAGTCAGAGAAGGAGGCCTATACAAACTTAATGTTACCATAAAATCACATCACGCACTGACTTCTGCAGCTATGCCAACAAAGATTCTTTGGCATCAAAGGTATGGACACATCAATCATCCTGATTTATTGTTATTACAGAAAAAGAATATGGTTGAAGGACTTCCCATGTTAAAGAATGAGAATGTTGTGTGTGATGGATGTGCATTAGGAAAGATGGACAGAGATGAATTCCCCTCTAATCCTTATAAGAAAAAGAAAGATGTGTTAGATATTGTTCATACTGATGTTTGTGGGCCTATGCAGACTAGGTGTTTAGGAGGTGCATTTTACTTTCTGTTATTTATTGATGATTGCACGAGATACACATGGGTTAACTTCCTTAGACAAAAAAGTGATGTTTTCGAGTACTTTAAGGAATTCACAACCATGGTGGAAAAGAAGACAGGAAAATCCATCAAAATCCTTCGTTTAGATCAAGGGGGAGAGTATAAATTAGGAGACTTCAACAAATATTGCAAAAATCATGGAATAGTACAACAGTTTACAGTACCTCACACTCCATAGAAAAACAGAGTCGCTGAAAGGAAAAACAGATCTCTGGTAGAGTGTGCATGCAGTATGATGAAATGTAAGAATCTCTCAAATGCATTTTGGGCTGAAGCCATAAATACTACAGTTTATTTAAAGAATAGAAGTCCAACAAGGTGTCTTGATAATTTTACTCCTTTCAAGGCCTTGTATGGTTCCAAACCTGTAGTTCATAATTTGAAAGTATTTGGGTGTAAGGCCTTTGCTCATATTCCAAAGGAGAATAGGAGTAAATTGGATGCTAAATCCATTAAATGTATTTTTATTGGGTAATGTTATGAATTTAAAGCATACAAACTGTTTGATCCTGCTACTCACAAAGTATTTTCAAGTAGAGATGTACTTTTCCATGAGAAGGAAGTAGGAAATCATGACGACAATAGTCATGAGGAATGGCAGAGACTTCTTGATGAAAGAGTTAAAGAAGAGCAGCAACAGCATCAGCCCACACAGCAGCATCCATCCCCACAGCGATAGTGACAACAGCAACAAGAAGGACTCAATGATATGGACAATTCAAGAAGTCACAGTTCACCTAGAGGTGAAGAGATATCTTCACAAAGTGGGGAGGAAGATAATCAGTTGAGAAGATCTTCATGACAGATTCAGCTTCCTGGGAGGTATAAATACTATGCCCTAATGAGTATCATTTCAAATTTCATAGAACCCATGAGTTTTGATGAAGCTAATGAACATGATGAATGGTGAAATGCAATGGAGGAAGAATATGTATTTATAATGAAAAACAATACTTGCGAATTGACTGAATTACCTAAACATAAGAAGCCCATTAGATGCAAATGGATATACAAACCTAAGTTTAAATCATATGGTAGTATAGATAAGTATAAAGCTAGACTGGTGGCAAAGGGGTATTCACAAACAAAAGGTATTGATTATGGTGAAACATTTGCACAAGTAGCTAAATTGAATAATAGAGAAGTGAGCATAGCCTCACCGCGTGTGTTTGTTTCACATATTTTATCTTGGTATCAGAGCCACGAGGAGAGGTGCGGAAATTTATAGAAGTCTGCAGGTACCTCCTCTTGAAGGGTACGAAGGCATACAACTGAAAGTTCCCCGCACTTGAACAACCTCAGATTTCTGTGGTCGTGTTGTTTATTACAGTGTGGAAAGACTTCAAGATTTATGCACCCCAGTCACGCATGAGGTGCAGACTCCACACACTAAACTAACTCATGAGGTGCAAAAAATTAAAATTTGTTGTGCATATTGGTTAAGAAGAGGCCACGTGCATTTGGTTCAGAGGAGGCCGATTTGGTTATAGCGTGAGTTTTGGAACGGGTTGTGAAGGTCGATCCGCTTGGTTATATTTTTTTTGCATGCGTGAAGGTTATCTTTTTTTTGCATGTGTGGATTTTTAAACCATTTATGAAAGTGGATCGTGAAGGTGTAGTTTTCATGGGATTATCATGTGGAGCATTTAAAATTGGTGCCACTATTGAAATCGTTTTTTTGGAAATAGTGAGGTGGAGTGGAGTTATAATGTTTATTAAACTTTATTATGATAGTTTCATAAGAGTGGAGTTATTTACCTTTTTTATTATTAAAAGTGGATGCATGTGGAGTTTAAACTTTATATGGAACATAAAATTATTAAAAGTGGGTTTTAATAAACTATTAAAGTGGGTTTTATTTTGAAGTTTATTAAAAGTAAATTTTTTCATAGTGGATATCTTCTATAAAGAGGTGAAGAGGGAGTTATAAGCTTTTTTTTTTAAATGTGGATATTTTGGATATTAAGGTGCATGCATGATTTAAAGGTTGATATATGCATGTGAGGTGGTGTTTTTGATTTAAAGGTGGATGCATGCATGATTTAAGATGAGAACAGAGGTAGAGTTGGATTAGTGGATCCGAAGGTAGAGCGACGGATTTCTCAGCACAAGAGAAAACTCGGCAAAAAGTTGCATATCCTTGGTGATTCACTTGCAGAGACTAAATTGCAGTGATGGAGAATTTGTTGGTAGAGACCTACCTCAATGAAGTGAACAAGTTAGATGGCTCGAATTCGATTAACTAAAAATTCAATATGTAGATGCTCATGGAAGGCTATGGTGTCTGAAACATTGTGAAGGGAACTGAATTGAAACCTAATGCAGCTGCTGGTGCGACAGCAGCACAGATCCAAGACTGGGAGAAGCGCGAAAACAAGGCAAAGGTATTGTTGTGCATGTCAATTAAAGATAGCATAATTCCACATATTAGAGAAGCTACAACTTCTTCTGCAACATGGACAACACTTAAAGCATCGTATGAAACTAGCAACACAAATCGCATTTTGTTTCTGAAAACTAAATTTCTAGGCATTAAAATGGATGGAAATGAATTTGTTAGTTCATTTTTGGGTCGTATTAAAGAGGTGAAAGACAAGCTAGTAAATATAGGGGAAACTGTTTCCAACACTCACCTGGTCACTATTACCTTAAATGGTATGCTAGAAGATTATCATATGTTCATAACAGGTCTCGCAGCAAGGGAGAAACCTCCCACATTTGAAGATTTGACAGGTATTTTGTTGCAAGAGGAAGAGAGCCATTGGAATCTAAAGCCTCGGACTAAAGATTTGGCAATGTGGTCAAAGAAGAGATCTGTAAGAGGGAGATCAGGAGAAATAGGAAGAGGAAGAAGTCATGGTAGAGAGGCGGTTCATGGCAGAGAGGCAGTTCATCACAGAGAAGACAATCTCCAAATCAAGGTATGAAATCTTATAGGAATGAGTCAAAGAGTTGTTTTTATTGTGGTTGACCTATATATATTGTTAAAGACTGTCATAAGAAGAAGAGTGATGAGGCTAGGAATAAACCTAGAACACATTCAGGTCATTATGCAGAAAAATCGTCAAATCATGATCTCAGATTATTTATTTCTAGTGATGATATTGATGAACCCCCAAATTTTGAATCACGGGATCTTAGGCTATTTGTGTCTAATGCGGTTGTATCTCCTGAAATAGATTATTATGATGCCTGGTTTGTGGATTCCGCAACATCAGTACATATGACTTGTCATAAAAATTGGTATGCTAATTTTAAAGAAACACAGAATGGTGCCAGCATATATCTTGGAGATGACCGCACTCATCAGATCAAGGGATATGGAGACATTCCTGTGACATTGCCGAATGGTAGTGTTCGTCACATTTGGAATGTAGTGTATGTTCAAAGAATAAAGAAAAAATTGATCTATGTTTCCACCATTACAGATCAGAACTTGAAGGTTGAATTCTTCAATAATTATTGCATAGTGAAGGATCTACTGGACCACTTCCAAACTGTTGCAATGAGAGTCAGAGCAGGATCCCTATACAAACTTGATGTTACTAGCAAAGAACATCACGGACTAACTTCTGCAACTATGTCAACAGAGAGTCTTTGGCATCAAAATTATGGCCACATCAATCAACCTGATTTATTGTTATTATAGAAAAAGAATATGGTTGAAGGATACCCATGTTAAAGAATGAGAATGTTGTGTGTGATGGATGTGCATTAGGAAATATGCACATAGATGAATTCCCCTCTAATCCTGATAAGAAAAAGAAAGATGTGTTAGATCTTGTGCATACTGATGTTTGTGGGCCTATGCAGACTAGGTCTTTAGGAGGTGCATTTTACTTTCTATTATTTATTGATGATTTCACGAGATACAAATGGGTTTACTTCCTTAGACGAAAAAGTGATGTTTTTGAGTACTTTAAGGAATTCAGAACCATGGTGGAAAAGGACACAGGAAAATCCATCAAAACCCTCCATTCAGATCAAGGGGGAGAGTATAAATCAGGGGACTTCAACAAATATTATAAAGATCATGGAATAGTACAACAGTTTATAGTACCTCACACTCCACAATAGAACGAAGTCGCTGAAAGGAAAAACAGAACTATGGTAGAGTGTGTAGGCAGTATGATGAAAGGTAAGAATCTCTCAAATGCATTTTGGGTTGAAGCCATAACTACTGCAGTTTATTTAAAGAATAGAAGTCCAACAAGGTGTCTTGATAATGTTACTCCTTTCAAGACCTTGTATGTTTCCAAACCTGTAGTTCATAATTTGAAAGTATTTGGTTGTAAGGCCTTTTCTATATTTCCAAAGGAGAATAGGAGGAAATTGGATGCTAAAGCCATTAAATGTATTTTCATAGGGTACTGTTCTGGATTTAAATCATAAAAATTGTTTGATCCTACTACTCACAAAGTATTTGCAAGTAGAGATGTACTTTTCCATGAGAAGGAAGCAGGAAATCATGATGACAACAGACATGAGGAATGGTAGAGACTTATTGATGAAGTAGTTAAAGAAGAGAAGCAGCTGCAGCAGCCCACACAACAACATCCATCCCTACAGTGACAGCAGCAGCAGCAACAAGAAGGACTCAATGATATGGACAATTCAAGCAGTCACAGTTCACCTAGAGGTGAAGACAGATCTTCAGAAAGTGGGGAGGAAGATAATCAGTTGAGAAGATCTTCACAACAAATTCATCTTCCTAAGAGGTATAAATACTATGCCCTAATGAGTAGCATTTCAAATGTCATAGAACCCATGATTTTTTATGAAGATAATGAACATGATGAATGGCGAAATGCAATGGAGGAAGAATATGAATCTATAATGAAAAACAATAATTGGGAATTGACTGAATTGCCTAAACATAAGAAGCCCATTAGATGCAAATGGATATACAAACCCAAGTTTAAATCAGATGGTAGTATAGATAAGTATAAGGCTAGACTGGTGGCAAAAGGGTATTCAAAAACAAAAGGTATTGATTATGATGAAACATTTGCACCAGTAGCTAAATTGAATACTATCGGAATGTTAATTGCTTTAGCTACAAAGTACCATTCGAAGCTACACCAATTAGATGTTAAATCTGCATTTTTGAATGGTGAGTTAAAGGAAGAGGTTTACCTTACTCAACATGAAGGGTTTTTGGAAAAAGGGAAATAACACTTAGTGTGTAAGTTAAAGAAAGCATTGTATGGACTATAACATGCACCTAGGTCATGGTATGAGAAGATATATTCTTTCTTTCTTGAACAGGGTTTTATGAGGAGAAAAAGTGATCCAAATATATATATCAAATTTGATGAACATGGGCATATAGTATTGACTTCCTTATATGTTGATGATTTGATAATTACAATAAATGTTATGAAATTAATTGATGAAATCAAGTAGTAGTTGTCAAAAGTATTTGAAATGAAAGATCTTGGTGAGTTACATTACTGCCTAGGTCTTGAACTTTGGAGAAATGTAGGCCAAACTTTTTTTCGTCAAAGTAAGTATATCAGAGAAATACTTAAGATATTTAAAATGAATCAGTGTAAGTCTTCTACTATTCCCATGCAGTAGAATGTGAAACTTTCTTGTGATGATGGTTCGAAGGAGGTGAATGGCACTGTGTATAGATAGATGGTGGGTAGTCTGAATTATCTCACCACAACCAGACTAGATATTTCATATTTTGTGAGTGTGTTAAGTCATTTTATGGTGAAACCTCTTGAAATCCATTGGAATGCAGCAAAGGCGGTACTCAGGTATCTAAAAGGAACACTTGATTATGGTATTAAATATACTGATGCATCTGATGTTGAGTTGACAAGTTACTCAGATTTTGATTGGGCTAGCAATCCGAATGATCAAAGATCAACCACTGGGTATGCGTTTGGCATTGGATCCGAGGTTGTTTCATGGAGAAATAAAAAGAAGCCTACTATATATTTGTCTTCTATTGAAGCAGAATATAAAGCCTTGTGTGCAGCAATTTGTGAAGCTGTTTGGTTAAGAAGACTTTTTCAAGATGTTGGAGAAGAACGAAAGAAGCCTACAATGATCAAATGTGATAATCAAAGTTCAATCAATATTACAAAGAATCCAATTTTTCATGCAAGTACAAAGCATGTTGAAGATCAGTTTCATTTTGTTAGAGAAAAGTTGCAGTCAAATGAAATAGCTCTTATGTATTATAATACTAGTGAAAATGTTGAT
The DNA here is from genome assembly GCA_032191745.1 of Picea mariana. Taxonomy (NCBI): domain Eukaryota; kingdom Viridiplantae; phylum Streptophyta; class Pinopsida; order Pinales; family Pinaceae; genus Picea; species Picea mariana. Next base: position 25,554 of record JASDQU010435431.1, on the reverse strand, counting down.
GATATTTTCACTAAGCCTCTTGGAAAGATTAAGTTTGAACTGTTTAGGGAGATGTTAGGTGTAGAATTCAATCCATTCTACGTTAAGGGGGAGACTTGGAAATAATGGAGTAAGCGCCAGTTACTTGTGTCATTTCTAAGAGTCAGTTCATAGTTGAGAGTCTAGTTGTCTTTGGTTTTCATGTAACCGGCTCAGTAGAGTCTTTTCCTATTTAAGAATGTAATCAGTCTTCATTGAATAATAGAGAAGTGAATCTAGCCTCACCATGCGTGTTTGTTTCACATATTGTATCTTGGTATCAGAGCCATAGGGAGAGGCGTAGAAATTTATAGAAATCCACAGGTCCCTCCTCTTGAAGGGTGCGGCAAGATACAACTGAAAGTTCCCCGCACTTGAACAACCTCAGATTTTCGCGGTCGCATTGTGTATTAAAGTGTGGAAAGCCTTCAAGATTTTTGCACCCCAGTAACGCGTGAGGTGAGGACTCCATGCACTCAACTAACTCGTGAGGTGCAGAAACGTTTTTTTGTTGTGCAGATTGGATAAGAGGAGTTCATGTGCATTTGGTTCAGAGGAGGCCGATTCAGTTATAGCGTGAGTTTTGGAACATGTCGTGAAGGCCAATCCGCTTGGTTATATTTTTTTTTTCATGCGTGAAGATTATTTTTTTTTTTGCATGCATGGAGTTTTAAACCTTTTATTAAAGTGGATCGTGAAGGTGTAGTTTGCATGGGATTAGCATGTGGAGAATTTAAAATTGGTGCCACTATTTAAATCATTTTTTTTTAAATATTGAGGTGGAGTGGAGTTATAAAGTTTATTAAACTTTATTATAATAGTTTCATAAGAGTGGATTTATTTACCTTTTTTATTATTAAAAGTGGATGCATGTGGATTTTAAACTTTATATGGAACATAAAGTTATTAAAAGTGGGTTTTAATAAACTATTGGGTTTTATTTTGAAGTTTATTAAAAGTGAATTTTTTCATAGTGGATATCTTCTATAAAGAGGTGAAGAGGGGGTTATAATTTATTTATTTTTAAAGTGGATATTTTGGATATTAAGGTACATGCATGATTTAAAGGTTGATATATGCATGTGAGGTGGTCGTTTTGATTTAAAGGTGGATGCATGCATGATTTAAGCTGAGAATAAAGGTAGATTTGGATCAGTGGATCTGAAGGCAGAGCGACGGATTGCTCGGCACAAGAGAAAACTCGACAGAAAGTTGCATATCCTTGGTGATTCACTTGCAGAGACTAAATTGCAGCGTTGGCGAATCCGCTCATAGATACCTACCTCAACGAAGCCAACAAGTTAAATGGCTCAAATTTCATTAACTGAAAATTCAAGATGCAGACGCTCATGGAAGGATATGTTGTCTGGCACATTGCAAAGGGAACTGAATTGAAACATGATGCAACTATCGGTGTGACAGCAACATATATCCAAGACTGGGAGAAGCGCGAAAACAAGGCAAAGGTATTGTTGCGCATGTCAGTTAAAGATAGCATAATTCCACATATTAGAGAAGATACAACTTTTTTTGCAACATGGACAGTGGTTAAAGCATTGTATGAAACTAGCAACAAAAATCACATTTTGTTTCTGAAAACTAAATTGCTAGGCATTAAAATGGATGGAAATGAATCTGCTAGTTCATTTTGGGGTCGTATTAAAGAGGTGAAAGACAAGCTAGTAAATATAGGGGAAATTGTTTCCAACACTGACCTGGTCACTATTACCTTAAATGGTATGCTAGAAGATTATCATATATTCATAACAGGTATCGCGGCAAGGGAGAAACCTCCCACATTTGAAGAACTGACAAGTATTTTGTTGCAAGAGGAAGAGAGGTGTGGGAATCTGAAGCCTCAAAATAAAGATTTGGCACTGTGGTCAAATAAGATATCTGTAAGAGGGAGATCAGGAGAAAGAGGCAGAGGAGGAAGTTCATGGCAGAAAGGTGGTTCATGGCAGAGAGGCAGTTCCTCGCAGAGAAGACAATCTCTCAGATCAAGGGATATAGAGACATACCTATGACATTGTCAAATGGTACTGTTCTTCACATTTGGAATGTAGTGTATGTGCCAGAAATAAAGAAAAAATTGATCTCTGTGTCCACAATTACAGATCAGAACTTGAAGGTTGAATTCTTCAGAAATTATTGCATAGTGAAGCATCTGCTAGACCACTTCCTAACTGTTGCAACGAGAGTCAGAGAAGGAGGCCTATACAAACTTGATGTTACCATCAAATCACATCACGCACTGACTTCTGCAACTATGCCAACAAATATTCTTTGGCATCAAAGGTATGGACACATCAATCATCCTGATTTATTGTTATTACAAAAAAATAATATAGTTGAAGGACTTCCCATGTTAAAGAATGAGAATGTTGTGTGTGATGGATGTGCATTAGGAAAGATGCACATAGATGAATTCCCCTCTAATCCTGATAAGAAAAAGAGAGATGTGTTAGATCTTGTGCATACTGATGTTTGTGGGCCTATGTAGACTAGGTCATTAGGAGGTGCATTTTACTTTATGTTATTTATTGATGATTGCACGCGATACATATGGGTTTACTTCCATAGATGAAAAAGTGATGTTTTCGAGTACTTTAAGGAATTCAGAACCATGGTGGAAAAGAAGACAGAAAAATCCATCAAAATCCTCCATTTAGATCAAGGGGGGTAGTATAAATCAGGGGACTTCAACAAATATTGCAAAGATCATGGAATAGTACAACAGTTTACAGTACCTCACACTCCACAACAGAACAGAGTCACTGAAAGGAAAAACAGAACTCTAGTAGAGTGTGCACGCAGTATTATGAAAGGTAAGAATCTCTCAAATGCATTTTGGGCTAAAGCCATATATACTGCAGTTTATTTAAAGAATAGAAGTCCAACAAGGTGTCTTGATAATGTTACTCCTTTCGAGACATTGTATGGTTCCAAACCTGTAGTTCATAATTTGAAAGTATTTGGGTGTAAGGCTTTTGCTCATATTCCAAAGGAGAATAGGAGGAAATTGGATGTTAAAGCCATTAAATGTATTTTCATTGGGTACTATTCTGAATTTAAAGCATACAAATTGTTCGATCCTGTTACTCACAAAGTATTTGCAGGTAGAGATATACTTTTCCATGAGCAGGATGAAGGAAATCATGACAACAACAGTCATGAGGAATGGAAGAGACTTCTTGATGAAGGAATTAAAAAAGAGCAACAACAACAAGATCCCACACAGCAACAACCATCCCCACAATGACAACAACAACAGCAACAAGAAGGACTCAGTGATATGGAAAATTCAAGTAGTCGCAGTTCACCTAGAGGTGAAGACAGATCTTCACAACATGGGGAGGAAGATAATTAGTTGAGAAGATCTTCACGACAGATTCGGCTTCCTCAAATGTATAAATACTATGAGTTTTGATGAAGCTAATGAACCTGATGAATGGAGAAATGCAATGGAGGAAGAATATGAATCTATAATGAAAAACAATATTTGGGAATTGACTTAATTGCATAAACATATGAAGCCCATTAGATTCAAATGGATATACAAACCCAAGTTTAAATAAGATGGTAGTATAGATAAGTATAAGGCTAGATTGGTGGAAAAGGGGTATTCACAAAAATAAGGTATTGATTATGTTGAAACATTTGCACCGGTAGCTAAATTGAATACTATCAGAATGTTAATTGCTTTAGCTAGAAATTACCATTCAAAGATACACCAGTTAGATGTTAAATCTTCATTTTTGAATGGTGAGTTAAAGGAAGAGGTTTACCTTACTCAACCTGAAGGGTTTGTGGAAAAAGGGAAAGAACACTTAGTGTGTAAGTTAAAGAAAGCATTGTATGGACTAAAACAGGCACCTAGGTCATGGTATGAGAAGATAAATTCTTTATTTCTTCAACAGGGTTTTATGAGGAGAAAAAGTGATCCAACTGTGTATACCAAATTTGATGAACATGGGTATATAGTATTGACTTCCTTATATGTTGATGATTTGATAATCATAGGAAATGCAGAGAAATTAATTGATGAAATCAAGCAACAGTTGTCAAAAGTATTTGAAATGAAAGATCTTGGTGAGTTACATTAGTGCCTAGGTATTGAAGTTTGGATAAATGTAAGCCAAACTTTTGTTTATCAGAGTAAGTATATCGGAGAAATACTTAAGAGATTTAAAATGGATCAGTGTGAGTCTTCTACTGTTCCCATGCAACAGAATGCGAAACTTTCTTGTGATGATGGCTCGAAGGAGGTGAATGGCACTGTGTATAGACAGATGGTGGGTAGACTAAATTATCTCACCACAACAAGACCTGATATTGCATATTCTATGAGTGTGTTAAGTCAGTTTATGGTGAAACCTCTTGAAATCCATTGGAATGCAGCAAAGGCAGTACTAAAGTATCTAAAAGAAACACTTGATTATGGTATTAAATATACTGATGAATTTGATGTTGAGTTGACAAGTTACTCAGATTTTGATTGGGTTGGCAATCCGGATGATCGAAGATCAATCACTAGATATGTGTTTGGAATTGGATCCATGGTTGTTTCATGGAGCAGTAAAAAACAACCTACTATATCTTTGTCTTCTACTGAAGCAGAATATAAATCCTTGTGTGCAACAACTTGTGAAGTTGTTTGGTTAAGACGACTTCTTCAAGATGTTTAAGAAGAACGAAAGAAACCTACAATGATCAAATGTGATAATCAAAGTTCAATCAATATTGCGAAGAATCTAATTTGTCATGCAAGGATAAAGCATGTTGAAGCTCAGTTTTATTTTGTTAGAGAAAAGTTGCAGTCTAATGAAATAGCTCTTATGTATTGAAATACTAGTGAAAATGCTACTGATATTTTCACTAAGCCTCTTGGAAAGATTAAGTTTGAACTGTTTAGGGAGATGTTAGGTGTAGAATTCAATCCATTCTGCATTAAGGGGGAGACTTGGAAATAATGGAGTAAGCGCCAGTTACTTGTGTCAGTTCTAAGAGTCAATTCGTAGTTGAGAGTCTAGTTGTCTTTGGTTTGCAGGTAACTGACTCAGTAGAGTCTTTTCCTATTTAAGAATGTAATCAGTCTTCATTGAATAATAGAGAAGTGAGCGTAGCCTCACTATGTGTGTTTCTTTCGCATATTTTATCTTGGTATCAGAGCCATGGGGAGAGGTGCGGAAATTTATAGATTCACAGGTCCCTCCTCTTGAAGGGTGCTGCAGCATACAACTGAAAGTTTCCCGCACTTGAACAACCTCAGATTTTCGCGGTTGCGTTGTGTATTACAGTACGGAAAGACTTTGAGATTTTCGCACCCCATTCACGCGTGAGGTGCGGACTCCACGCACTCAACTAACTCGTGAGGTGCGGAAATGTTTTATTGTTGTGTAGATTGGATAAGAAGAGGCCGTGTGCATTTGGTTTAGAGTAGGCCCATTTGGTTATAGCGTGAGTTTTGGAACAGGTCGTGAAGATCGATCTGCTTGGTTATATTTTTTTTGCATGTGTGAAGGTTATGTTTTTTTTGCATGCATGGAGTTTTAATCCTTTTATTAAAGTGGATCGTGAAGGTGTAGTTTGCATGGGATTAGCATGTGGAGCATTTAAAATTGGTGCCACTATTTAAATCGGTTTTTTTTTAAATAGTGAGGTGGAGTGGAGTTATAAAGTTTATTAAACTTTAGTATGATAGTTTCATAAGAGTGAAGTTATTTACCTTTTTTATTATTAAAAGTGGATGCATGTGGAGTTTAAACTTTATATGGAACGTAAAGTTATTAACAGTGGGTTTTAATAAACTATTAAAGTGGGTTTTATTTTGAAGTTTATTAAAATTGAATTTTTTCATAGTGGATATCTTCTATAAAGAGGTGAAGAGGGAGTTATAAGTTTTTTTTTTTACAATGGATATTTTGGATATTAAGGTGCATGCATGATTTAAAGGTTGATATATGCATGTGAAGTGGTGTTTTTGATTTAAAGGTGGATGCATGGATGATTTAAGCTAAGAACAGTGGTAGAGTTGGATCAGTGGATCTGAAGGTAGAGCGACGGATTTCTCGACACAGGAGAAAACTCAACAGAAAGTTGCATATCCTTGGTGATTCACTTGTAGAGACTAAATTGCAACGATGGAGAATCCACTGGTAGAGACGTACCTCAACAAAGCCAACAAGTTAGATGGCTCGAATTTCATTGACTGGAAATTCAAGATGTAGACGCTCATGGAAGGCTATGGTGTCTGGAACATTGCGAAGGGAATTGAACTGAAAATTGATGTAGCTGCCGGTGCGATAGCAACACAGATCCAAGACTGGGAGAAGCACGAAAACAAGGAAAAGGTATTGTTACACATGTCAGTTAAAGATAGCTTAATTCCACATATTAGAGAAGCTACAACTTCTGCTGCAACATGGACAACGCTTAAAGCATTGTATGAAACTAGCAACACAAATCACATTTTGTTTTTGAAAACTAAATTGCTAGGCATTGAAATGGATGGAAATGAATTTGTTAGTTCATTTTTGGGTCGTATTAAAGAGGCGAAAGAGAAGCTAGTAAATATAGGAGAAATTGTTTCCAACACTGACCTGGTCACTATTACCTTAAATGGTATGCTATAAGTTTATCATATGTTCATAACAGGTCTCGTAGCAAGGGAGAAACCTCCCACGTTTGAAGAACTGACAGGTATTTTGCTGCAAGAGAAAGAGAGGCGCGGGAATATGAGGCCCCAGAATAAAGATTTAGCACTGTGGTCAAATAAGAGATCTACGAGAGGGAGATTAGGAGACAGAGGCATAGGAGGCAGTTCATGGCAGAGAGGCAGTTCATCACAGAGATGACAATATCCAAATCAAGGTATGCAATCTGATAGAAATGAGTCAAATCGTTGTTTTTATTGTGGTCGACCTAGAGATATTGTTAAAGACTTTCATAAGAAGAAGATCGATGAGGCTAGGAATAAAACTAGAACACATTCAGGTCATTATGTAGAAAAATCGTCAAAACATGATCTTAGATTATTTATTGCTAGTGATGATATTGATGAATCCCAAAATTTTGAATCATGGGATCTTAGGCTATTTGTGTCTAACGTTGCTTTATCTGCTAAAATAGATGATTCTGATGCCTGGTTTGTGGATTCCGGACCATCAGTACATATGACTTGTAATAAAATTTTGGTATGTTAATTTTAAAGAAACACAGAATGGTGCCAGCATATATCTTGGAGATGACCGTGCTCATCAGATCAAGGGATATGGAGACATTCCTGTGACATTGTCAAATGGTACTGTATGTCACATTTGGAATGTAGTGTATGTGCCAGGAATAAAGAAAAATTTGATCTCTATATGGACTAAAATAGGTACCTAGGTCATGGTATGAGAAGATAGATTCTTTCTTTATTCAACAGGGTTTTATGAGGAGCAAAAGTGATCCAAATTTGTATACCAAATTAGATGAACAAGGGTATATAGAATTGAATTCCTTATATGTTCATGATTTGATAATTGCAGGAAATGTAGAGAAATTAATTGATGAAATCAAGCAACAGTTGTCAAAAGTATTTGAAATGAAAGATCTTGGTGAGTTACATTATTGCCTAGGTCTTGAAGTTTGGAGAAATGCAGGCCAAAATTTTGTTTGTCAGAGTAATTATATCAGAGAAATGCTTAAGATATTTAAAATGGACCAGTGTAAGTCTTCTACTATTCCCATGCAGCAGAATGTGAAACATTATTGTTATGATGGTTTGAAGGAGGTGAATGGCACTGTGTATAGACAGATGGTGAGTAGTCTGAATTATCTCACCACAACTAGACCTGATATTGCATATTCTATGAGTGTGTTAAGTCAGTTTATGGAGAAACCTCTTGAAAGCCATTGGAATGCAGCAAAGGCAGTACTCAGGTATCTAAAAGGAACACTTGATTATGGTATTAAATATACTGATGCATCTAATGTTTAGTTGACAGGTTACTCAGATTCTGATTGGGCTGGCAATCTAGATGATCGAAGATCAACCAATGGATATGCGTTTGGCATTGGATCCGAGGTTGTTTCATGGAGCAATAAAAAGAAACCTACTATATCTTTGTTTTCTACTGAAGTAGAATATAAAGCCTTGTGTGCAACAACTTGTGAAGTTGTTTTGTTAAGAAGACTTCTTCAAGATGTTGGAGAAGAATGAAAGGAACCTACAATGATCAAATGTGATAATCAAAGTTCAATCAATATTGCAAAGAATCTGATTTTTCATGCAAGGACAAAGCATGTTGAAGCTCAGTTTCATTTTGTTAGAGAAAAATTGTAATAAAATGAAATAGCTCTTATGTATTGTAATACTAGTGAAAATGCTTCTAATATTTTCACTAAGCCTCTTGGAAAGATTAATTTTGAACTTTTTAGGAAGATGTTAGGTGTAGAAGTCAATCCATTCTCCATTAAGGGGGAAACTTGGAAATAATGGAGTAAGCACCAGTTGTAAGCACCAGTTACTTGTGTCAGTTCTAAGAGTCAGTTCATAGCTGAGAGTCTAGTTGTCTTTGGTTTGCATGTAACCGACTCAGTAGAGTCTTTTCCTATTTAAGAATGTAATCAGTCTTCATTGAATAATAGAGAAGTGAGTGTAGCCTCATCGCGTGTGTTTGTTTCACATATTTTATCTTGGTATCAGAGCCACGGGGAGAGGTGCAGAAATTTATAGAAGTCTGCAGGTCCCTCCTCTTGAAGGGTGAGGCAGCGTACAACTAAAAGTTTCCCGCACTTGAACAACCTCATATTTCTGTAGCAGCGTTGTGTATTACAGTGCGGAAAGCCTTCAATATTTCCTCACCCCAGTCACGTGTGAGGTGCGGACTCCATGCACTCAACTAACACGTGAGGTGCGGAAACATTTTTTTGTTGTGTAGATTGGATAAGAAGAGGTCGCGTGCATTTGGTTTAGAGGAGGCCGATTTGGTTATAGCGTGAGTTTTCGAACAGGTAGTGAAGGATGATCCGCTTGATTATGTTTTTTTTGCATGCGTGAAGGTTATGTTTTTTTTCATGCGTGGAGTTTTAAACCTTTTATTAAAGTGGATTGTGAAGGTGTAGTTTGCATGGGATTAGCATGTGGAGAATTTAAAATTGGTGCCACTATTTAAATCATTTTTTTTTAAATTGTGACGTGGAGTGGAGTTATAAACTTTATTAAACTTTATTATGATAGTTTCATAAGAGTGGAATTATTTACCTTTTTTATTATTAAAAGTGGATGCATGTGGAGTTTAAACTTTATATGGAACATAAAGTTATTAAAAGTGGGTTTTAATAAACTATTAAAGTGGGTTTTATTTTGAATTTTATTAAAAGTGAATTTTTTCATAGTGGATATCTTCTATAAAGAGGTGAAGAGGGAGTTATAAGTTTTTTTTTAAAAAGTGGATATTTTGGATATTAAGGTGCATACATGATTTAAAGGTTGATATATGCATGTGAGGTGATGTTTTTTATTTAAAGGTGGATGCATGCATGATTTAAGCTAAGAACAGAGGTAGAGTTGGATCAGTGGATCCGAAGACAGAGTGATGGAATGCTCAGCATAGGAGAAAACTAGACAGAAAATTGCATATCCTTGGTGATTCACTTGCAGAGACTAAATTGCAGCGATGGTGAATCTGCTGGCAGAGACCTACCTCAACGAAGAGAACAATTTATATAGATCGAATTTCATTAACTGGAAATTCAAGATGTAGACGCTCATGGAAGGCTATGGTGTCTGGAACATTGCGAAGGGAACTGAACTAAATCTTGATGCACTTGTTGGTGCGATAGAAGCATAGATCCAAGACTGGGAGAAGCGTGAAAACAAGGCAAAGGTATTGTTGCCCATGTGAGTTAAAGATAGCATAATTCCACATATTAGAGAAGCTACAACTTTTGTTGCAACATGGACAACACTTAAAGAATTGTATGAAACTAGCAACACAAATCGCATTTTGTTTTTGAAAACTTAATTGCTAGGCATTAAAATGGATGGAAATGAATCTGTTAGTTCATTTTTGGGTCATATTAAAGAGGTGAAAGACAATCTGGTAAATATAGGGGAAACTATTTCCAGCACTGACCTGATAAATATTACCTTAAATGGTATGCTAGAAGATTATCATATGTTCATAACAGGTCTCGCAACAAGGGAGAAACCTCCCACGTTTGAAGAACTGACAGGTATTTTTCTGCAAGAGAAAGAGAGGTGCGGGAATTTGAAGCCCCAGAATAAAGATTTGGCACTGTGGTCAAATAAGAGATCTGCGAGAGGGAGATCAGGAGAAAGAGGCAGAGGAGGCAGTTCATGGCAGAGAAGCAGTTCATGGCAGAGAGGCAGTTCATCGCAGAGAATACAATCTCCAAATCAAGGTATGCAATCTAATAGGAATGATTCAAGGAGTTGTTTTTATTGTGGTCGACCTAGACATATTTTTAAATACTATCATAAGAGGAAGAGTGATGAGGCTAGGAATAAACCTAGAACACATTCATGTCATTATGCAGAAAAATCGTCAAATCATGATCTCAGATTATTTATTGCTAGTGATGATATTGATGAACCCCCAAATTTTGAATCACAACATCTTAGGTTGTTTGTTTCTAATGCTACTTTATGTACTGAAATGGATGATTATGATGCCTGGTTTGTGGATTTCAGAGCATCAGTAAATATGACTTGTAATAAAAATTGGTATGCTAATTTTAAAGAAACATAGAATGGTGCCAACATATATCTTGGAGATTACCGCACTCATCAGATCAAGGGAAATGGAGACATTATTGTGACATTGTCGAATGGTACTGTTCGTCACATTTGGAAAGTAGTGTATGTGCCAGGAATAAAGAAAAATATGATCTCTGTGTCCACCATTACAGATCAGAACTTGAAGGTTGAATTCTTCAAGAATTATTGCATAGTGAAGGATCTGTTGGACCACTTCAAAGTTGTTG
>JASDQU010435430.1:68526-79427 GCA_032191745.1 Picea mariana | reverse complement strand
AAACAATAGAGACACACAGATTATCTTGGGAAACCCTCATGGGGGAGAAAACCCATCAAAAACTTCCTCAATATAGATAGACCAAAGACCGAACAAAAGATCCTCCTCTACTCCTTCACTAGGAAGAGTAGTGCACCACTTAACCAATAAATACCAAGACATAGACCAAGATCCCTCCTTGACATCACCTCCAGTTGCAACAACTACTCCTCCAAGACTTGCACACTTCTTCATAGTTGTAGAGCTAGTGTGATGAGTGTGTTCAAATGAGACACCATCCTCACATATAAATATAAGTTGTGAAGTGGCACTAGGGTTTTGAATCTTCACTTGGTGGAGCCAACTTCTCCTAGAAGTGGCTAAAACCACTTTACAATTACTAGGGGCAGACTTTACAAATACCACCATACAAATACATGTTGACCAATCCACAAAAGGGGATTCAAACTTATACAAGATTCAACTTGATCAATCCACAAAAGGGGATTCGATCTTATACAATATCCAACTTGATCAATCCACAAAAGGGGATTTGATCTATACAATAATGACTCAAATATAAGTAGAATATTCTTCGAACTTACAATAATTCAACAACTCGAAGCTTCAAAGGGTTCAAAACTCCAAAGTGTTATTTTTTAGTTGAAAGAGTGTTTTCATGATGATGATAATTAATGTCCACTGAGACCAATTGGTCATAAAATACTAGTTCAAATAGTGTGTTCTTCATTATATATGCTGACTTCTATAATGAGTAATTGATGGTGTCTAAAATATATAGCGAGAAGACTAAGACTTAAGAGTGCTATGGTTTATTTGAAAGAGTGTTTTCACTGAATACCAATTCGAATAATGTGTTCCTCATTATATATGTTGACTTTTATTACAAGTAATTAATAGGGACTAAAATATATAACAAGAAGACTATCAATCAATCGATATCCATTGTCACAACAACCACTCCAAGTTGCCTCTAGACCACAATTGATGGATTGTTTTTTGCTCTGTTTCCGCCTAATTTGCAGCTCGGGTTAGCGTGGAGAAATCTTAATCAACTGGGTGCAACGTTGGGGGCAAGTTTTAAGTTGAGATACTGCCACCTCTACTCTCAACTTCTTTGTCTAGGCCAACTCCTAGCGAAGCCAAGGGGGGTATTCCCTAAGAAAATAATCTAAGGCTTTTAATCTACGAATGATAAAAGAAACTTCTAGGAGTTAATATGATGAAACACGATTTATAACAACAACATATGACTCAGATATAATTAAAGGATACACCTTGTCAATACATGCAAAGAGTCATTCACATTTATAACATACTCCAAATATAGATGATTTGAATAGTAAATGCTTTGAAGTAAAATAATCCAATCAGATAGATGAAAGTAAAGACCAATGCAAGAAAAGTAAATGTGATGTTTTGAATACGGTCGTGTTTATTTTATCTGGAGTATTTTATTATGGGATTTGGGAATATTAAGTAAGTCTTGAAATCGTGAAGTGGGGATTAAAATCAGGGTCCCCACTCTTTGTGTGCAAAGTGTATTTGGCCTACCTTACTCTCTATTTGATAATATTATAGACATGACGACTGGGTGTGTCGTAGGTCCAACAAAGGATAGAACAAATCTCATTAATGAGTATCCTCCCTGACTTAACACACTCCACCCAAATACAGAGGCCTTGGACGTATAACACAATAAGACAAATTTCCCTAATTAAAACTATCATGAGTTACTCATGTTCGTTTCTGGGTCACCGAATACCACTCGAAAGTAGCAACAGGCTTGCATACGCGGTTGAGTAACTAAGTTTTATTCAAATAATTGCAAAAAGGAACTACTCTAGCAATTAGTATTCTACAAAATGGAACTATTCTAAGATTGCTGTGGTTGATTTTTTAGTGTTTAAATTTAATGACATGAGTTATTTTTATCTTTTATGCAAGTATAACTGAAAATGCTAAGTGAACAAAACTAAAGACTTTTCCATGTCATAACATGTTGCCATCTAGGTCTGTCTTTGACCTCAAGATGGCTCTAAATTTCTGCTATTACACACTTGTTTGCTGCTGTTTTATATCAGCAAACAGATCAGGAACTTCAATGCTGTTTTGTGACGGTTACATAGGCCTTTTAGGTGCTCTAGCATATAGTTTTAGTCACCAATAGGTTAGCACATGCATACCATAAATTATGTAACACACCTTTAGATGTTTACTGCTGAAATAAAGTTATTCTAAACAGTAGCATACATGAAAATGAACACAGGTATTTTTGATCAACATGACCCTGGATAAACCCCCCCCGGGAAAAGCCAGTTTGGAATATAAGTGTATATATGTGGAGAATAGAAGGTGGAATACAACAAGTACATGAAACAAATGAACTTGATAGAATAGCAGCTTGTCTCAAGCTGCAACACAAGTCCAAGAAATAGAAATGCGCCCTCCTCACAAGTTGTCCAATCCAATGAAATGAAGCACCCTTGCTCCCTAAAGCTATGGTGAAGAAACCTTTGCACACAAACAAGCAGTTGTGTGCTACCTCTCCACTGAATCTGACCTCAAAGAAAATTGACCATTGCAAGTCTTCCCTGCTATAGGTGCACCCTCCTTCTCAAGTGTGCCCTCCTCTAAGAAAGAACTACAATCATAAATAAATGAGGGTTTAAGCCTCCATGAGACCTCCATGAAAAGAGGCACCCAAGCTTCCCTCAACCATAGCCTCGATCCTCTCCTCAATGCTCTCTCTCAAACTCTCCAAGTGAACATAAGAGTGAATGAGCCTCTCCTTGCCCTATGTGCCCCTCTTGAACCTCCATAAGGAAACCTAAAATATTGATGGATGAGATCATCCCATCCCATCTCTAATCAAAGGTTGAGAACATCCCATAATAATCTCACTCACAAACCCACTTTGGGTTAAATTCCCTAAGTTCACTTTATGTCTCCTAATTCACCCACAAAGTGAATTAATAGTCATTTTAGGCTAAAATGACCAAATTTCACTTTTGACTTAAATCTCCTAAGTCAAAGTGAAATTAGACATAAAGTACAAGGTATACGGTACATAGTATTTCCCACTTGTGTTTAGAGCCTCACAAAAACAAGGGGACCACTTCCCAAGGTACACAAATCTCAACACTCCCTCTTATCGAGGAATGTGTTTCTCACCGAGCCCATCTTGTTTTTGAAGTAGACATGTTTTCCCCTTGGTAGGGCCTTGGTGAAAATATATGCAATTTGCTCGTCAGCCGGTATATACTGTAACTATACTGCACCTCTCTGAACCCAATCTCTGATGAAGTGATATCCAATCTCAATATGCTTTGACCGGTCATGGAAAACTGGATTCTCAGAGAGTTTGATACAACTCTAATTATTACAGTGTATGACGGTAGGAGGAAACTCCTAACCAAATAATCCTACCAGCATCTTATGAAGCCAAATGACATCGCAACTGACATGACTGAATGCCATATACTCTGCCTCAGCAAAACTCAAAGCAACTGACTTCTTTTTCTGGCTGAACCAGGAAACAAGTCCTGACCCCAAACCAAAACAACACTATGAGGTGCTCTTCCTGTCAATAGCACATCCTGCCCAGTCTGAGTCTGTGTAGCCAACAAAACTGACTCCATAACCTCTGATATAGTTCAAGCCATAATCAACTGACCCAACAATGTACCTCAACACATGTTTTTCCCCAATCCAGTGAACACTCCTCGGCTCTACCATATGCTGGCTGAGAGTGTTCACGGCAAAACAAATATCTGGTCTAGTGTTGACCAGATACATAAGTGAACCATTCAACTATATATAAATTGTAGCATCCACCAACTGGGAATCTGAAGCACTAAGCTTCTTCCAGTTGGTGACCATGGGTGTCGACATAGGTATGCAATCCTACATCTAAAACTTGCTTAGAATATCTGCAACATACTTCCCCTGCCCAAGAAATATGTGACCCTCCTCTTGCCATACCTCCATACCCAGAAAATAGTGCATCAACCCGATGTCAGTCATCTCAAACTCCGATGCAAGTCCCAACTTGCACCCAACTATGAGATCCTCTGCGCCTGTGATGAACAAGTCATCCACATACATAATGAGAATGCACATCTCCTCACCTCTAATGATGTAATAGAGGTTAGGATCAACATCGCTCTTCTCAAAACCACTTCCCAAGGCACACAAATCTCAACAAAAATGAGAAACAACCCCAAAGCCAAAAAATGACACCAACACCTGTCTCCCCTTAGGGTGGGGGAAACGAAGAAAACATGAGCTTTATGGCTCGCAAACTTATTCAACTTATACACTACTTTCTTTTTGGGATGCTCTTGATTTTAAAGTGGAATACCAAGGCTTATAATGTTTTTTAAAGTCAAAAATTGATCTAAGAGGTTCTCGACAACTCAGGGGCTTCTGTAAAAGGTTTAATCCCAGAAACTTGGGCGGAGCCTCCCCTTGTACCTATTACTTCTGTGTGAAAACAACAAGTTATTATCTTGAAAGATGTCCAAAAATACTTTGGGAAGTGTCTTTGGTCAACTCAAAAAATATGCAAAAATTAACTAAGTAAATCTAGGCTAAAACAAACAAAGTAACTAAGGAGTGAGAGCTAGAAAGCTGGCCTCCTTAGGATCTTTTGGGCTGATCTAAAATCAGCAAGTAAAGCACTCTATAATTTCTGAATAAATGATTTGAAAGCTCAAACAAATTTGCCTATTACTAGCCTCAAGATCCTACTATGAAATAATAGCTAACACAAGGAAAAAATAGACTAGATCTAGATAAAAGATGATATTCTTTCAATTAAGCTTTAGATCTAATCTTAATGCATGCATGCAATAGATTTAGGATTGAATTTATCTTTAATGAATCAAATACTTCATTGCATGCAAGCTAGTAACCAAAGTAAAAGAATTTTTGAAGAAATTTTTTGAGTAAGAGAGGAAGATACAACTCGTTGAGAAAGAGGACTTGGGCAATGGAGTCTTATAAATAGTGAAGAGGAACTATGTTGCTTCTTAGATCTTGGAGCTTGTGGAAAGTGTAACCAAACCCATCCGCATCTCCAAATAAATGAGATGTTTTAATCCAAGAATACCCGCATCAACTTGTAAAATATTTGGAAACACCTACAAGAGATCTCATGCAAAACATATTGGTCAATCAAAACCTTTATGAAATGAAAGAGATTCTCAAGCAAATGAATTGAAAAATCTGCACATGCAACCAAGCTGAGAAATTCAACCCTATGGAATAACAATATTCTTCTTAAGCCAAATTTAACAAAGCAACATGTAAATAACTCCAATAATATCTCCTCATGAATGTAGCACCATCGACAATTGACATTGACACATTGGAACACTCCTTCATAGACCTCCAAAGCCTTTTATTCAATCTCAATAGAAAAAATATGATACAATACAATGATAGTGTGTCCTCCTAAAACTCCAACTACATACAAGAGGCAGGTCGCCTCTGTTAAATAGCCAAGTGAATAGTTTTGGTTTCCTAAATGAGAAGGTGAGTCATCCTTGAGTATGGCGAGTTGTGAAAGATAAAAGATGGGAAAGGTTTAGATGGATGGTGAGTGGTAAAAGCAAAAAGGATGAGTTAAGTAGAGTGGTGAAAGCAAACAATGGATGTTTCTTATTTCAGAAAAGCGTGTGAGTTGGTCCATACGACTTGCCTTAAGTGGAAATGGAAACAAATAGAAAAGCACTTTARTGGAAATAGAAACGATGGCTAGACTCAAGTCGAMTCAAGGATACATGATTTCTCATTTTAGGAAAGATCCAACAAATCTCTTTAAGACTCAAGACAAAAGGAACATGTGGGAGACATGTTTCCTTATTTTAAGGAATCTTGATTTTCCTTTTAATTGTCTTTTATTTGGCTAATTTCGAGAGAAATTAAATTTTTAATGATTAATAGCCATTATTTTTCTCTCAAAAGGTGGTCTATGGGTAAAGTGGGTATTCCRAGACAGAAAATGAATACCCCTAAGGCATATGATRCCTCCTAGTACCACTTTTTTTAAATTATTCATCTATTACAATTAAAATATCTCRTTTTGGGGAAATTTTATATTATCCGAAAATATTAAAAAAAAACCTAAGGGGGACTTAGCGTATTTCCATGTGACTCAAAATTGATGACTAGTATGGTAATAAACATTAGACACTAGGCTCATGCATCACTTTAAGGCCCAAACACTAATACAAATACTCCATCTTTGGAGAAATGAGTGAAAAAACTCAACAATCATAAGCTGTTGTAAACAATTTATAATTGCTAGATTAAAAAAACACCCCAGAGTAAATGCATTGGAGAGCGGGTCTCAAGTTTCCAAGATCTCTTACAAAGTTCATCATACTAGCTCATCTATTACAATTCCCAGCAGGGTTATGGAAATACGAAAATTTGAAGAATGTACAAGGGACCACAGAACCTGGATGGACTTCTGAACTCTGAATTTGAACAATATCTTGTTCATCTTTGGCGGCTCAATTGAAAGTCCATCCATGTGCAAATTTGGGTGGTAACATGTTCCACTTATAAAGTAAAGAATTTTTTTAATCAATATAGATCCATTTCAATTTCAAATGTATCAAGCATCTAGAAAGATAAAATCTATGACACAACATTTTTTTTTAAAGTATACAATTTGTTTGCACAAAGTAGTGAAAACAACAAAACTTGGTAGCAATAGTTGCATTTTGTTTGTTACACGTTCAAATTCTACTATCACACATCTACTTAAATCCAAAAATAAGTTACATTTTAACACATTAGACCATATATTTTATATAATTACAATTGTATTAATTATTAATTTAAACATGGAATTATATCATACAATGAAAATATTAATATCATGGGTTTCCAAATTTACTCAGATTGATAATTTGGACTGTTACACGTTCAAATTCTACTATCACACATCTACTTAAATCCAAAAATAAGTTACATTTTAACACATTAGACCATATATTTTATATAATTACAATTGTATTAATTATTAATTTAAACATGGAATTATATCATACAATGGAAATATTAATATCACGGGTTTCCAAATTTACTCAGATTGATAATTTGGACTTGCTATACCCAGTGAAAAAAGATGCAATTTTTTTTGGGAAGTTAAAAGATTATCCACCTTAATAAGAACATATAAAAATCTTAATCCTTCTTTATACATATAATATTTTTATTGATTTTATTTTAATATTTAATTTTTTTTTTAAATAATCATAAATTTTAAAATTTAATTTAATATATTTTCATAATATATTTTTTCAATAAAAAAATAATTTTATATTGATTTAAAATTGTGTTACCTAACAAAATAAGCTACGAATATAACGACAAAGAAGATAATACTTATTAACTATTTTTCTTTAAAAATTATATTATATAATAAAAACAGTTTACAGTAAAAAAAAATTATTCACTTAGATTTTTTTTTCTTTCTATATATATGCCTATTTGTATAAAATTGCATACAAAAAATCAAAATTCACAAGAATATTTCATTGTCAGGTTTGATTTAAAAACTTAATATATAAATTTAAAACTTATCAGGTGGGTTAAACCGGACAAGCCAGGGGGTGGCGAGTTATGTGGGCATTTGAAGTAGGGTGCGTAGAGAGTTTTGGTAGAGAGGCTAGGTCAAGCTATGTTTTATTTTTATATAATAGCTTATCAGAAATCCACTCGATACTATTTTTTCTTTTCGTTAAACTTAAAAAACATCGATGCAGGGCAGGGCCTGGGCAAATTTGCAGAATAGGTTCCAATAAGTTTAAGCTCCAAAAGGAATTAGTAAAATGGCAAGTGAACCTTCCTGCTAGTTTCAAGAACCCACTAACAATTTACAGAGGTATGTATTTACTTGTTCACTTCCATGCTAAATCACTTTTTCTCTCTCTCATATATATATATATATATATATATATATATATATATATATATATATATATATATATATATATATTTGTATGGCAACAAAGGTCTGCAATGAATGGCAGATTCCTTGATCTTAATAGAGATTGTTTGTGTGTGGGTAGATAATCGAACTTACAGGAGTCCCTGACACAATGTATACCAATGAATTCTATCAGTTCCAAGTTGGTTTTCCTTGTCACAGATTCCTTGATCTTCATAGAGATTGTTTGTGTGTAGGTATATAATCAAACTTACAGAAGCCCCTGACACAATGTATACCAATGAATTCTATCAGTTCCAAGTTGGTTTTCCTTGTCATTGTCCCATGAAAGATCCACATGTTGGTTCATTTTTTTTTTCTCAAATGTTTCACAAGTGACCTAATTCATAAATCTAGGTCATCTTATTGGGTCATTAAGATACATGTTATTTTTAATTTATCACATGTCATTTTGTAATTAGGATACAATTAAGCTATCCTCTGGGGCTTGTTTTCCCTGTTTTGGCGATGATTAAACTTATTCTCCCTTTTCAAGTTTAGGGCATGGTTTTGATGTWTTGTTCAATAAATATTTTGAGCTTTYSTGTACTGCTATTGTGAATCAACATTGCAATGATTATGTTTCTCTCTTTTATTAGTTTAGAGTTTTAAATTTTTAGTGGTATTTCTTTAAGCATTTATCACTTTAAAACCTATTGTTTTGGCTATTTATTTTAGTTTACCATTTATAGCCATCAAAACCAGTCTACCTAAAGAAGCTTAATGATTTCGTGGTCAGTTTGAAATTCAAAAATCTTATTGTATGGGTGTATTTGTTGGTCCAGAAAAATGTCCTAGGCCTTGTATGGTTGACTTACTTAGTTAAATCTAGGTGGCTAGCTCTGCACACCGAGACACCGTATGTTGTTAAAGAAAACTATATGTAAATAAACATCATTCTTAAGATTATATACATGTCGGTTTGTTTATGATATGTGAAATTCAGAGCTTTGACTGCAACAAGCCACCACAAAAGCATGCTTATCAATGTGTTTACCTTCTCTTTGTATCTTACAATTGCTAGATAGCTTACATGTCCATTGAATACTAAGTCTACACCATACTCATATAGCGTGTCTTCCATCTATTGTCTCATACACTTATATTCTTGATAATGGATAGTGTAACTATTCTACCTAGGAGAATGCCATGACACAATCGAGCAAGGAGTCACTTCACGATCAACATTTTGGAAATCCTGCTTGAGACAAGCATAATGTTCATTTTTTTTTTTTTTTTAAATCTATATAAGTTGAAAGCATCCAGCATTGAAGGAATGACACAGGCTATCATTGGACCCAGACTCCTTTAAGGGAACTACAAACTTGCACTATATGAAGCAAATATAAGATCTTCGGTTTGAGGTTCCATGTCATGATTTCCTCCCAGAACCATCATTGGCATGTGTGACAACATTGGCTCCATGGATTTGGAAAATTACCAAGAGAAAGAAATACAGATTTAATTTACTTATCCATCATGCAAGAGTGACTTCATCCGCTATGCAAGAAGTATAGAGTAAATATCAAGCTAGATTTATTGCTTTCCGTCAGTTCAGATTTAGTGCATTTCCTTTTAGAAGCTATCCCTGATTTAACATCATAAATTTTTATTTTTATTTTATTTTATCGAATGCTAGTAGAGAGTTTGCTGAAATTGATATCAGTTTGTGTTTGTCGAGCTCTTTTTTTGTTTTTTGTTTCCTGAATAACTTAATAGAAATTTATTAATGCTAACTTTTCTTTTCGTTTTGAACTGAAACATCGTGGACATGTGTGGATGGAGGGTTGGGGCCTCGACAAATTTGTAGAATATCTTCTAATAGGTTCTGGAAGAATTGAGCAAGTGAACCCACCTGCTGGTTTCAAACACCATCCCACTCGACAATTCACAAAAGTTTGTGGCTACTTATTCTATTAAATGCAAAATCACTCACACACACACACATATTGTTAACTTGTGCAGTAGTTAATACCTGTATTGAAGAGTAGAGTAAATATCTTGACAGGGATTGCTCATGTGTAGCCTGTAGGTGGACAATTGAGCTTACAATAGCCCTTGCACAATGTATGCCAATGATTCCTATCAACTTTAAGTCTATTTTCATGATCATTACCCCATGGAAGCTCCACAGGTTGGCTCTTTATACTTTTTTTTCAAATACCCAAGTGACTTAATTCTGAAAATTCTAGGTCATCTCTTAATGGTTCATTTTTTTTTCTATTTAAAAGACATATATATTGTTTTCAATTCTAAAGGTTATTTTTCTTCAATGAGCCTCTATGCATCCTCATGTTTACAACAGTGGTCACATATATCTAGGTATGTATTGCATCGCCATGGTGTATAATTATTAATAATTATTCAAATCTTGTATGATTTGCATTTAAGTATTTTCTACAATTAGGGTTGAAATTTGAATGCAGACTACTTGCATTGCATTTTGGCATGAAGTTGTAGTTGTTTTTGTTTGTTTTTACCTTTTAGTATTCTTTTGAGACCTATCTAATTTATACCTTTGCTTCGTATCAAAGTGGAAAACGATTTTTCAATCCTTACATTTTTTTTTTTTTGTAAGTTAGATAATTATATTAGAGCCTGTAAAAGAGGGAAATTACATCTGTCCATCTCATCTATTCAAATGTGGCAGCAGTGCCCTGGTGGGAAACCATAGCTGCCACTTGTCCAAAATATAAGTATAAAACATGTAGAAAAATATAACTATGGCACCACGCAGGGCATGATCCTGAGTGCTAATCTGAGAAGAAAAAACTGAGGCCAAACTCCACAGAGTTGGTCGACCTCCCATGGCTACAGTGGTAAAAGAAAAAACATAAACCAAAAGCATGATTAACTAATTTCGGAATCGAACCTTGGCCCAACAAAGGCTTGGTGC
>JASDQU010435430.1:20669-47080 GCA_032191745.1 Picea mariana | reverse complement strand
ATATATATATATATATATATATATATATATATATATATATATTCAGGACGACTATCACACCCACACCTACACCTTTTGTTGATTCCAATCTGCACCCATGGTGCAGGTAACCTTGTTTGTCACATTTTCCTTAGAAGGTTGAGTTTTTTCAAGTGATCATTTCTTGGATTCAAATATCCATTTTGAATGACTTTAGTACCCTTACAATAACATTGTTGCATTCAAAAGGGGTGGTAGGTGCAGGGGGGATCCTTCAAGATCCCAAGGGAAAAAAGGAATTGCAATACACTTGGAGTCGTGGAGTTTTCACAAATAACCAGGTAGAGGCCTATACCCTCCTCCAATGTCTGGAATTGGCTAGAGATGGTCAAATTTTATGAAGATTCATTGGTCATTATTCAAGAAATGCACAAATCCACAAGGTTGTTAATCTTGCCTCGATTCTATTAAGGTGGCACGATTTCATAAAGTCAAGTTCTTCCAGGATTTGAAAGAACAAAACATGGAATCTGATCAGTTGGACAATGAGGCCACAAGGGAAAAGTTTGGGGTGTTAATGCTCAATGGTTCAAGACACTTCCAAGCTATACCTTAGAATAGTGATTCAATCTTCAGTTAGTAAAACAATTTATGAAGCCACATATCCAACATGTGGTAGTCCCATTCCGAAGGTCCTTCATTAACATGAAGATACCCTCTGTTCACCCACACATGCTCAATTTGTAGAATTTATGTGCAATTGAATGCGAAAGAGGAATTCCATCCAGCACAGGTGGGATCTAGGCTACGGGGGAGAACCCCCCCCCTCTCTCTTGCTCCCAAAGCACATTCCTAAAGGGAGCGTTCAGGGAGTGCGTGTTAGATTTTCCTTATTTACAGAGCATTAATGTTACTTGTGTTCTTTTACTTCATTACCATTATCATATATATATATCATGTATTGAGAAGTAGCAACATAAATAAGAGACAAAAAGAACACAATAGATTTTTCCTGGGAAAACGCCAAATGGGGGAAAAACCCAACAACCTTTCTTAGATAGATTATGTTCACAAATCAAGTCCAATCAGATAAACCCTAGCACAAAGGCTAGCTCAACTAGAAATACCACCACAACTACAAAACAACACTACACCAAGATAGATAACTTCCTCAAGGAGTAGCGCACAAGAGAGAGATACCAAAACACTGAACAAGAAGAAACTATGATACTGCAACAACTGCGTCACATTCTCCAAACTTGCGCCTTGCTTCTATGTATCTGAGAGAGTGTGAGTGAGTGAACAAATGAGCTAAGGCACCTCCTTATTTATAGTCTTCCTATCCTTCTAGTTGGGTCAACTTCTCTTCTAGGAAGGTATCTTTTCATTATATTTTGTTCTTCTGGGCTGACTTCTCTTCTAGGGTATTTCAACATCTATCCAATGGATCTCTTGATTCCAAAATCTTCTCCACATCTAAGAAAGGTCATCTAGGAGGGAAAGATCCTCCCACAGCTACTAAAACATCAACACTCCCTCTTAGCTAGGGAGGCATCTTTCATGATGTCTTCATCTAGTAGTCCACTGGCTACTCTCCAATCAGCTGGTAGCACACAACTGCCACAATGCCATAGGTAGGTCGAATCATCTGTCACAATCTTTGTAATCAAGTAGAACTCAGCTACTACCAATGTGAACTGGTAGTCTCCATGGAAATCAACTAGTAGTGCACAGTTACTACAATGCCATTGATAGCTTGAATTGTTTGTCACAGTCTCTACAATCAAATAGCGCTCAACTACTCCCAATGTGAACTAGTAGTCTCCATGGAAATCAGCTAGTAGCGCACATATACTACAATTCCATCAGTAGCTCGAATCATCTGTCACAGTCTCTGCAATCAAGTAACACTCAACTACTCCCAATTTGAATTGGTAGTCTCCATGGCAATCAACTAGTAGCGTACAACCACTACAATGCCATCTAGTAGAACATGGCTGTGTTGATCCATAGTGGTACATAACTATTATTCAATGGTGCACAACCACTCCAAGTAACACACAACTACTATCCAGAGACACAATGTATCTCACCTACAATCAAATGATAGCCACCATGCAATACAACAGTCTCTATGATTATTCAACAATCAACTAGTGGCACACAACCACTACAATATGCCATCAACCATAATCATAGCCTTCCACCTCCGTGACTATGTAGCAATCAGCTAGTAGCACACAACTACTACAATATGCCCTCATCCATAGTCAACATCTGTATGACTATGCAATAATTGAATAGTAGCACATAACTACTACAATGCCATCAACCATAGTCATACCTATGATTATGCAACAATCAACTAGTAACACACTGTTACTACAATATGCCATCAACCATAATCATAGTCGATGTCTTTATAACTATGCAACAATCAACCAATAGGACACAACTACTACAATACGCCATCAACCATAGTTATAGTCTCATCCAGTAGCGCTAAGCTACTCCCATAGTCTTCATGACTATGCGTGTGATGTTTCTTCTCTCATCAGGTCTGACAGTGCATTACCCCCTTAGTCGCAAGATTTATCCAGGGAACCCTTGGCCATAGGGGTTAGCCGACATGAGAAGAAAATACACACCTACCTCTAAATGAGAGTGGATATTCTGCATCACACCAAGATTGTCTCTGGAGCACCTCAAGTCTTTCCGCTCTTAGTCAAATCAGCATGACTAATAGGAGAAAGACTGCTCCTGGCCCATTCACCACCAAACAAATTAGCATGGCTAACCTATGAGTGAATATATCATTCTCCCTTGGTCAAATCAACATGACCAATCTGGGAGAATGTTTTCCTGATGCTACTAATCTATGGATGTGAAGTGGATCTTCATAGCTATTACACATGATTTTGGTCACTCTGGTGATGTCTCTACAAGTGATGTGTTCAGGCTCCCACAAGGACTTTTTGCCTGAGAAAAGTGACTGCTATCTTCTTCCAAAAAACATATTTTTAAGATGAGTTTGTAGGCTGCCTATGTTACAGGGTGCGAGAATCCCTCACTCTCACAGGACACCCACACTTAGGGTGAAAACTGTTCACAGTCTGCTCCATAGATAGGGTGCGAACTTGTTTTTAAGCTTGGAAAGGAGAAGAGGTCATAAAGGTTCTAGAAGGGGATCTTCTAGAAAATGAGTTGGCATTTGCATGGTTGGCATCTACTGACTTCTCAGATTTGGTGGGATCATCCTCATCCATGTAACCATCCCTCCTTATCCTATATATTGAAAGGTTTCTCATGGAAAAGGTTAAGCAAGATTGAATGAAGAATTGGTGAAAGAATTATGTGAAGAACCCTGCTTGGACAGAAGCTTGAAGACTCTATTTGGTCTAGCAAGAGGAATTGGATCTTCTTTATGAAAGTACAGAGCAAGTGTGTGTGTTGGAACCAAGGGTCACTGAAATGAAGCTTGCAACATCAAGGCGATCAGGTTGTATCTTCTACTTTCATTTAATATAATACAACGGCATGTCCCTTTCCCATAAAATCACTCTTATTTTATAACATAACTCCTTGATCATATGCATAAGTTGACATTGAATATACTTTGCTATCTTCACTTTGGTTGGTTTGTGTTGTCTTGGACCTGACGTCATAAGAGCACCGGAGCGAAGCAGGAACAATAGAGACTTAAGGAAGCGATATAAAGGTATGTCACTCGTTCCTTCTTATTAGTAGATTCAATGACTATAACGTAGGGAAAGAGTCATGTACTGTCCTGTTTTGTTCTAGATCTAGGTGGATCTAGGGAGATTTGTCAGTGTCCGCACCTACCGATTTGTTTGATAACAAAATTGGCGAATCCACTGAGGATATAACCCATTTTTGCTGGTTTTTTCTTGGCCATCTGCTCTTAACCTACTATTTTTCACTCCCATCAATCTCTGAGTCTTGAGGAGACCCTTACAGACTCCCTAGATCCAGAAGTTCCCTCAAAAGTTTTGTCTTTTTTCCAAAATTTGATTGATTACAGACCTTCTCGCACTGCACCCTTCTGTAGCTTGCAAGAACCACTAAATTTCGCACCCTGTTCAATTCACTGCGAACTTCTCGCATTCTGCCTATGTCTAGCCTGCGAGAATCCTTAATTCTTTCACTGTACATCACTGCTAGCTTGCGAACCCACTTGCAAAAATTTTGGATTAAGTCTTTTTTGTCCTCAGATGCCCAGATTTGTTTGTGTGTCTAGGAAGAACTTCTCTGACTAGTGATTGAATGTTTCTTGACTTCAATACTCGTGAATGATTAGTTTCCAGAAATCGAAAGCTCTTCTTGATCATGTTTTCTCAATTTTTACCTATTGACCTTTTCGCAACAAGGGTATAATCTCCAGTTTTGAAATCTGAGTGCTTATTTGGTTGGGAGCCTTTGATTGATTTAAAAGTTGAGATCAATTGTTCTTTTCAATTGCTTATTACTTGGAAAATTGTTATCCATATGCATTTGAAGAGATTGGTCTTGTCAATTTGTTATTTTTGTCTTCATTGAAAGATTGGTTTGGGTGTTTATTTTGTATTTCTTTTTCGTTGGTTGCTTGTTTTTTCTTAGTTCCACTCCTGTTGTTTGGTTTTTAATAAAAATTAAAGACATTTTCTTTTTTAAGCAACTTTTTTCGAAAATATTGGCATTTAAGTACTGAAAAAGAACGAATAGGGAATTTGCATTATTCATGGTTGTTTGATATTACATTTCAAAGAATATCATACATCGTAGTTTGTATTGTTCCAGAAAACTCCTCTTTCCCTCTTGCAGATAGGATTCATCGAACAAAAAATTTGTATCATTCATTCCTATTTATTCATTTTTGGGTCAGAGTCTCACACAACATCGGTTTCATTTCCATCTCCTTTTGAGTAACAACAACCTTTAATAATATTGCACAATTTTAAAATCCAACTAGTAACTTTTTCTAGGACTCTTTTACACCAACATTAGCTAGGCTAGAGATTTGGAATAGGTAGTGAGACACACTCTCCAAAGCACAAAACACACAATAGTATCTTGTGATGAGTGTCAAATTCCATTTGCAACATTTTGTCCTGGGAAGCCCTTCTCACACAAGGGTTAAAATCGAGGTCGCATTGAGATTGATAGAGTTACTCACCCTGCTTTGTTGATATTAGTGTAGAGATTGCACGTATTACGGGGGTCACTTGAAGGTATACCCACAATGATGAGTGGAAGCCTCTCAAGCTGATTTTGGGCTAGATACCCTGCCCTTGCATGTGGATTGGACTGTTGACTATTCCCCCATGCATTATTGTTGTTGGTGGTAACCTTAGTAGCCTATCTACTTAGGGTCTTACACAAGGTGACTGTGAAGGGGCAAGTCTTCACGATACCTAGAATCGGCGTTGGCCAGAATCACTCGGGCTCCTTGGAGGGTATACCCATGATTGTGTGTGGGAGCTTGCACCAGGGTGTAAGTCCGTTAAGCAGGTCGTCAACGTAACTTTTCCACCCTAGCCCAACCCCTTCTTGTCTCGTCGTCGCGACGTTGGATTTCATCACCAACTAGTGACTTCGGAATTGGAAGGTCTTGTTTGCTTGGTTTTACTTCCTAGATTTTACTAGTGTATGTTGTTTGTTTACCCAAGTTGGCCATAGAATTTATTTTGTAAGATTCTAACTCGATCACAATTGACCCTCCCCATTGTTCATGTAGAATGCAAGGCCTACGCCCAGAAGATCTGGAAGGTTCTCAACCCTTTCCTACCAACTCACTGGAGGGCTCTCCTCAACAGAGCGAAGTCCAAGATGTTGCCTCTCTACAAGTGGAAAGAACTAACTCTTTAGAATGGTTCTAAATTACCAATTCTCGAGAGGACTTCCAACTTCCTATCAACTCTCAGAGACATATTGTTCGAGTGAATTCTTCCACAGATCTAGTTGTTCAGTCTCCTAGATCACCAACCGGACCTTTCATAGGACCCGAGGGTCAAGATCCTTTTTGGACTATTGACATTTTTAGATGGGATCTCTTTGGCTCAGGAGCATGCATTGATATCACTGTCGCACCTGAGCTGCCCGAAACATCTGATCCAGATGCAATACCTTTTACTACTGCATATTCTTTTCCTGGTATAGACACTCCACTAGCTGAACACATATTAACTCTCCCTCTACAAACGGCCCATTACACAATGGTCCCAGATACTACGAATCCTCACACCGGGATTACAACGGCTGGCCAAGCCTTGATTGGCACACCGTTTTCACCCAGATTCACCCCAACACTTCCACCTAGATATCATGCATTGAATGCTTCTATTCCCGCTCCTATACAAATCACATCTGGGACTCCTGGTGGTTCCACTCCTTCTGGGCACCATCTTCCCGATTTCATTCCGACACTTCCTCCACCCCCTTTCAGAGGACCTCTTCCATCCTCTATCAGAGGCTCTGATCCTAGTGGCACCATCCCTTCTTTCACACCTAATTACTAGATTCCTGTTGGTGCACAATTTCACCAAGGAGGCCAAACTCAACCCCCTTTTGCAGAACAAATCCCAATTGGGACGCAACCCTCGATTAGGGGGAAACCCCCACTGACTCCACCCTATGGACAAAACATACCTCCATCCTTGGCCTAGTATTGGAATTATCTTATACAACATAATCCTCAATCGACTGGGGGGTAACAGCCTCAAGTTAAATCTGTCATACCCCCTAGGATGGGCCAACCATATCCAAGAACATTTAATCCTATTTGGGGCTCAAACACTCACCCCCACGCCCCTGTTCAAGGGTACAACCCTATGAATTACTTGCCTCCACACCAACAACCAAATCTACCCGGATCTTCGCATTATATGCAGACTGCTTATGGTCCCACTGGTTTACCGACGAGACTCCCTCCCCAAAGTCACTAGTATCCACATGTGAATAGACAGTTACCTTTCTTAGCCACCCTGGACCTACCAGATCTATCACAGATTTTAAATGATCTGATCTGTCACTCTCCTCAATGGCCCGCCATACCAACCAAGCTACCATCCGACATCCCTAAATTCAATGGTAAACCGGGAGAGGATCCGAACAATCATGTAATGACTTTTCACCTTTGGTGCTCATCCAACTCCTTGATGGATGACTCTATTCATTTACGCCTTTTACAACGAACCCTCACAGGTTCCGCCGCAAAGTGGTATATCGAATTACCACAAGGCTTTTTCACTGACTTCAACACCCTCACTATGGCTTTCCTCACCCACTACTAGTTACCGATTCACTATGAAATGGGAACCAATATTTTGAGTTCTTTAAAACAAACCAAAGCCACTCATATCTCTGATCACATTCATGAGTGGCGACAGAGACGGTGTCTCATCAAAATCAAACTTCCCGATCATTTGCTGGCAGAATGGTTCACGAAATCATTCATGAAAGACATCGCTCATGACATCGCCATGGGTGGAGTTTTCATAGAAGAACAGGCAATCAGTCATGCTCAATACCTTGACCTCATTTATTCACAAATGGGGACTCTTTACGACTTACTCCCTGACGCACCTCGTCCTTCTACTTCCGCTACTTCAACTACTCCTGCTGCTTCTCATGCAGCTGACGGTGTGATTGGCACTTTCCATGCCCAACCTCATTCCGTCCAAACTGCTAGCAACAACCCCAAACCCATTTCTTCTAATGTTCAAAATGCTCTGTCTCCTACCCCTCCCACCGACAAGACTTCTGAGATAAATTCTGTTCAATCTACCTCCGCCGGCAAAAATAAATCCAAAAAAGGAAAGGGTAAGACCAAGGAGGATAAAAATAATCAACAAACTGAGAAAACCAAAACACCACCTGTTGACGATAGGGATAAGTGTAAACCCCGATACCCTTGTCTTATCTGTGGTGATGATCACTACACCAGGGATTTTCCATGACGAGCCGAGGTTACTAAGTTCCTTCAAGGGACCACGAAACCCCCCACTCCAGCTGTATTGTCACAACCCTTCTCTTCTCAACAACAGGCCCAATTGGTCATTCATGACCAACCTTCCCCCTCCAATACATCTTATGTCTTAATGTGTACAGGTGATTCAAAGAAGAATGACATCACACTCACCACTCGAGCTAAAGATTATCCTTCCTCTAAAGAGAATGTTGATGCAATACCTCATTCGTTAGTCCAACCATCTCCCATGACTCCACCTACCAACGGTCCTCTTCATCTTGAACGACCAAGACTAGATACAGTTCTTCGCCCTCCTCCAAAGGGTGTTGTTCTAAAATCGGCTTTCAATGCCCACGCACGTGCTGCCCAGAACTACAGTATTGTTGAAGATCTGGCCCAAGCACTCTCCACAATGTCAGTCCTCGAAGTCCTTCAGAGTTGTCCTATACAACATAAGTCACTGTTAAAAGCTATTCATGGAATCGACCCCACGGATACCAATTTAATAATTTTTGACTTGGAAGATCACATTCCAAGGTTACCCCCTCAACTCGCATTCCAAATACAAGTTATTGTCTCTGAAAAAAACATTTGTAGAATGGTTATTGATGAGGGTGCCTCGACTTGTGTCATGTCCATTACCTGCTGGAAAACCATCGTCTCTCCTCCTTTGATTGAATCCCACAACACACTCAAAGCCTTCAATGGCTCTAGTTTTAAGCCTTACGGTGTCCTCCCTTCGTTGCCTATTACACTAGAAGGCAAAACGGTCCAAGTTGAAGTGGAGGTATTTGACACTCCTCTCGATTACAACCTTCTACTTGGCCATAGATGGATTGATTCCATGCGTGCAGCTGTGTCGACTCTTTTTTGTGTCGTGCGTTGCCCACATTAAGGAAAAGTCATTACCGTTGACCAATTTGCCTTCTTTCACTCTGATGCACGTACCGGAAACATGTCGTTCATTGTAAACCCCCCCGGATACGAGAATGTCGGTGTGGGTCTTCTTAAAGATTCCTCGTTAATGGGTACTTTCCCCATCCCACCACTCGATGTTACACATTTGTTTGTCACCTCGATCAACATGATCTCCACCTTTGTTCACAGAACCCCTGCATCTTACAACTCATGGATGGTACCCAACCCCGATGATCATCTTCGTTATGGCGACGAAATGCCTTTAAGTCCGATCGAATTTTCTTATCAAGCCATTCAATTGGCAACCCCTACTACCCCCTCTCTTGGTGATTTATCTCCAGATCCTTTCCATGTCATTTTTTCCATGGACGAGATGATTATGTCTGTTATGTCCATGGAAGACACCCCTTGGGACGATGGACACCATCGTTCCATCCTCTTCCTAGAACAACACACCATCGAGGGTTACCAACGGATCTCGACCCCATCGACCATTGTCATCATTTCTACCATTCCCGAGTCTACAAATGATCTCTTCTACGAAGGGAACTTAAGTAATATATCACCCAACATCCCCTTCGACATATCCATAAAACCTGGAATTGTCGAAAATGTGCATATCAGAGCTTCGTGTTCCCATGACGAAGTTGTCACCTACAAGTCTCTTTTCCAAGAATTTTGTGATGTCTTTGCCTGGAGCTATGAAGAAATGCCTAGTATTGACCCCGATATTGTGATACATGAGATTAAGACATACCCCGATGCTAAACCCATCTGGCAATGAATTTGTCCGGTCCACCCACGTAAAGCAGCCGCTATCAAACTTGAAGTTGAGAAACTCCTCAAATCTGGATTTATTTACCTCGTGGCTCTAACTGACTGGGTTTCCAATCTTGTCCCGATCGACAAGAAACAAGGCACAATCCATGTGTGCATTGATTATAGGGACATTAACAAAGCTTGTCCTAAAGACAACTTTCCTACCCCCTTTGTTGGCCAGATCGTCAACAATTGCACCGGGAGTGAAATCTTCTCTTTGATGGATGGTTTCTCTGGATATAATCAAATCAATATTGTTCCCATGGACGAACACAAGATCGCTTTTATTTGTCCTTGGGGCACTTTCGCCTATCGGAAACTTCCATTCAGTTTAAAGAATGTCGGAGCAACCTTTTAGCATGCTATGTATTATGCCTTCCATGATATAAAACACATTGTGCAGCCATATCTCAATGACTTACCCACTCATTCCATGCACCGTATAGATCATACAACACACCTCCGCACCATTTTTCTTCGATGTCGGTTTTACCATATACGCTTGAATCCACACAAATGTGTTTTCTGTGTAGAATCCGACCGACTTCTAGGCTTTATTGTTTCACATCAAGGGATCAGGGTAGATGCTTTGAAGGTCGAGGTGATTCTCAATCTCCTTCCTCCTTCCTCACTTTGCCAGTTACAAAGTTTACAAGGGAAGGCGAACTTTCTCCGTCGTTTCATCCCAAACTATGCTGAGCTAACTCTTGGATTTACATGACTGCTCAAGAAAGTTTCTAAGTTCATATGGGATACCACTTCTAACAAATCTTTTGAAGCTTTGAAACTATCTTTGACACGTACCCCACTACTCTCCCCTCCTGATTACAGTCGGAATTATTTTCTTTACCTCGCAGCCTCAGACTATACCATCGCTATGGTTCTCGTCCAGGAGGATGATTCTCATGACAAACATGTCATTTATTACTTGAGTCAGAGTTTCATGACTACCGAAACCAAGTATTTACATCTTGAAAAACTGGCCTTGGCTACCATCCAAGCTATTCAATGTTTCCTCCACTATATCCTCTCTCACAAGAATACGATAATTTCTAACTGCAACCCTATGCAGTACATTCTTACATGCCAATTCCTAGGGGCCAAATACTCCAAATGGATCATAATACTCCAGGAGTTTTACTTAGAATTCAAATGTGCTAAGTCCAAGAAATCCTTGGTGTTTTCCGAGTTGATATGCGACCTTCCCTGCCCTAAGACGAAAAATGTAGTAGCCGATTCATTACCCGATGAATCCCTTTTCTTGATTAGTTTCAATGACCTTTGGTATGGAGATATCATCATATATCTCCAGACCCAGACTTTATGACCTAATTTGTCTAGCACTGACCACCGTCGAATACGCTACCAAGCCCGTTAGTACATTATCCTCGGTGATACTCTTTATCGTCGTGGGATTGACTCTATTTTTTGACATTGCCTCACATTTGTCGAAGTCGAGAAATCCCTCAATGACTTCCATTCTGGACCCTGTGGTGGTCACATGTCTAGGTATGCTACTGCCCAGAAGATCTTACGAGCATGGTATTTTTGTCCTTTTTTATTCAACGGTTGTATAATTGTTGTCCAAAAATGCCACGCTTGCCAAACCTACAACAATAAAATACGATCATACCCTGCTCCTCTACACCCTGTGGTCTCTGTTGGTCCTTTTGCGAAATGGGGTATCGATTTCATGACATGTCACCCTCACTTGGCTGGAGGGGCATGGATACATTGTTGTAGACATAGATTATTTTACGAAATGGGCCAAGGCGATGCCAAAATTTGACAATACTGGAAGGACTGTAGAATTATTCATATTCAATCACATCATTGCTCATTTTGGTGTTCCTTGGGCTATCGTTACTGATCACGGTAGCCACTTTACAAACTTCATGATGTCCGAACTCACTGAAAAGTTGGGTCTTCACCATGAAAACTCAACACCCTATTACCCACAAACCAATGGCCAAGTTGAAGCAATAAACAAGGTCCTCATTACCATGCTTAGAAAAATGATAGGGATTCACAAAACGAGTTGACAGATGATGTTGTTTCAGCATTGTGGGCTTACTAGACATCCGTTAAGTCTGCTACCGTGTTTACACCATTCCAGTTAGTTTATGGTCTAGAAGCCATCTTGCCAATTGAATGTGAGATACCCTCCCTAAAACTAGCCATCAAACTTCTCCCAAACACTTCTGCCTAAGAAGAACATCTGTTGTATCTCATGCAATTAGACGAAACCCATCGTGATGCCACCCTAGTTATAGAAGTCCAGAAGAAACACGTCAAATCCTAATACAAAAAACATGTCAGGCCACACATTTTCTCCGAAGGTGATTTGGTTCTCCTTTACGAACAAGATTGGGATATGCTAGGAGCCGAAAA
Organism: Picea mariana; assembly: GCA_032191745.1. Taxonomy (NCBI): domain Eukaryota; kingdom Viridiplantae; phylum Streptophyta; class Pinopsida; order Pinales; family Pinaceae; genus Picea; species Picea mariana. Next base: position 35,007 of record JASDQU010435430.1, on the reverse strand, counting down.
TTTTGAAGCTATGTGGCGAGGTCCTTATATCGTCAAATGAGTTTTGGAGAAAGGAGCTTACGAGTTGGTAGAATACGATGGTATCTCTTTGAGTGAACCCAGAAATGGGTTGTACTTAAAGAAGTACTATGCCTAAGATCACCTGTGCATAAGTGTTTGTATTTTATTGTATCATACTTTTTGTGTGTTACTGTAGTATGCTTTTTCGTTATTTGGTCTCTGCCCCCAACCACTTATGTTACGTTGTGCTTGGTTTCCAGATGTCGAAGTCTTCTCTACCCCACATTGGCTTCGCCGATGGCGCTAGCCGTAGTACTCAGAACCTTGCTTCTACTGCATGGGCAATTTACGCTCCTACAAACAAACTTATCAGTCTGTGAGGTGTGTGCCTTGGTCGTGCGACCAATAATATTGTAGAATATAGTGTCGTCGTCGAATTATTGATTGATGCTATTTCACTTAGTATCCGCCACCTGGTTATACGACTCGATTCGTAGCTAGTAGTACTACAACTAAGTAATGTCTATGCTATTCAAAGTCCTAATTTATTACGGCTATATTTATGAATTCACCTCTTGGAACGTTATTTTGATTATATTGAGTATAAACACATTCCTAGATGTCTAAATACATTGAATGATGCATTAGCTAACTATGTGTTAGACATACATTTGGGCCATTTATAAACCAATCACACATCACATGTATAACACAACACAAGATAAGCTGGTAGAAGCCGTATATATGTATATAATGATCAAATTTTTTACAAAAAGTTTCTGTCCAAGGACCAAAATCTCAAAAATACGAAACCCATGGCTTCTACAAAATAATGTCATGGATGACACTCACGATAACACACAACTACTCGGGCTACTTTACGAAGCAATCGACTGATAGACTCGAACACGCCCATAGTATGGCGCTGGTAATGTCTAGGGATCTCCCCAATAGCCATATCCAGGATGTCAGCGGTCAACCCCTCCAAGTTCTGCTCCACTGCCTCGTAGTCTTCGGCATCCCATCTCGCCACTAGAGCCACCTCTCCTCGTCGTTGAATAGGAGACATTCCTGGAGGTCGATATGGCCCCACATCTGTGTCATCAAAAAAAGATTTTTGATTAGTTCTTGGATAAACACAAAAATATTTCATATGATAAAAATTACAAAAACATTTAAAAAGAAAAAAATGTGTACTTCTTACCTAGATCACCCCACTGAGCATCCTCAGGTAGGGCCAAATCTGGATCCCCTCAGAAATCCAAACCAACATATGTGTATTCATCAATCATCAGCATCTGGGGCCTTAACCAGTCAAAAAATGAATCATTGTATTTGATTATAGGCCCAGCTACGTGTCGGGCCATGAGGTTGCACCACCTCAGCATCCTTGGATCCTGTGGGGCCAGTAAGCCCCAATCAACCTGTAATCGCAGTAGTGGGACCCTCTCGAGGAAGAAGGACACCAAAAGTGATCTATACCCAAACTGCTTCAAGTTACTCCTTCTCCACTTCGTCAATTGCCTCTTCATACTATGGAGAACTACATCCCACCAGTTGAAGACCCGAGGCTTTGTGCACTCTATGGCATATTGGAAGTAGCTCTAGAGAGCCATGTGTGGATTTGCGCTCCTGGCCATGTGTGCTATAGTGAACAAGATGGTTTATAGGGTCAAGTATTGGACCCCCCACAAAAGAACCTTACCCTTTCTTCTTTCTGCCTCAGGAACACAATACTAGCGACAATACTCACTCATAGGGAGTCTGCCGTCTCGGCCACCAGTCAAGCTAGCATGGTATCCACGCTGTGATAACCCCGTTAGAAAATAGATATCCTCGATATCTAAATTCAGCGTATGGACTCCCACGTGAAATAACTGTTGGTCCACATCCCACATGTGGACTAGGTATTCCAACAATCAGAGTTGGGCTCTCATGCCCAGAATCCTGAAGAATTTCAATAGCCCACAGTCCCGAAGGGYAGCGACTGTACCCGGGTCATTCCCGRCAATAGAATCCTCTTCCTCATGTTCTCTTTCTYKCCACTCCAACATTGTGATGGTCAAACACCTACACAATAGCCATGAGAGAAGAGTCAGCAACTTGTTTCAAACTTTTGCATAATTTTTATTGAGATTTTTTTAACTTTTAAATCCATGTTTCGGCCCTCGCAGGTGAGCCTTTGACACAATGCGAGATTCTCGCAGGTGCCCTAAAGGCCACCTATGAGAATCCTATATTCTCGCAGGTCCCGCAAATCCTGCCTGCGATAATGCTCGAATGCATGGTGTGACCCTAAAATGGATTTAAAACCCTAAAAATTGCCAATAAAAACTAAAACTAAACCATGGAAAGGTTAAAGGATCAAGAGCTTACCTCGTTGGCTGAAATGATTCACCAAATGATCACTTGTGCCTCCCACAATCGAGCAAAGAAATTTGGGGGAAAATGAGGTGTGTTGGGCAAAGTTTTTGGCAAAATCACAATGAAATGGTAAAAAGCCCTTTTTACCCATATTTATTCACTTTTTACTATTTTTTATTGATTTTTTATATTATTTTTATTGCTTTGCTTATAAAACCTAATGCCTAATAGCCTTGTGAGTATGGTTTTCTGTAGGTATAGAAACTTTGAAGTCCAAACGAAGGAGTACGAGTGTTTTTTCTTTTTGTCGCATGTACGACTACTTTTTAGGGTTTTTAGAAAAACCTCGAGCTCAGTCTTTGTTCGTTCTCGCGCTCAAAAATATATGAGAACGTAACTGAGTATAATTTTTCTCATCTTTTCATACTCATATGGTAACACGAAAATGACGAACCTAAAGGAGTATCCTTACAGCTCTTTTCATGCTCCTTAAAAATGAAAAGATTATCGAGCGTTCTTGTCCTCTTCACGCTCGTTAAAGTATCTGAAGAAAATGTTCGATGGGTGATAGTTTATCACTTTTTCAGTCTCTTCGAACTTATTTACGAAAAAGGAACTGGGAGAGTTCTCTTTAATTGTTTTTCAGACTCTAAAAACATGAAAAAATCCCGAGTTTTCTATCCTTGGACTTGTTAAACAAACATCAAAAGACCCGCAATGGGACTGAACCACTCCTTCCTAGGGTTTGTTAAATATACTCCGAGGGACTCATCTGAAGGATGAGCTTACATCAACAAGCATATGTTATCCTCCTCAAGCTTGCGTAAAAATAAAGAGGTACTCGCCAGAAATGGTGGGGGAAATTTTGGGAAAGGGATGTGTTTTCGTATTCATATTAATCATAGTAAGCGTCACTCTTGAACATGACACCCCCTATTTGTCATTTGAATCTGGGTTGGGAAATCCATTTGTCTCGCATTTGACTTGTTACAAGGTCATATCTTGGGTCGTCTTTGATTCAGTGCTACCAAGTCCTTGGTCATGTCGTTCATATGTTCAAGAGAAGTTCACATGAGCCCTCCATTGAGTCGACCATCTGTAGTTTTCCATTCTTACTATGTTGGCCTTCCCTGTGTCCGTTTCAACTCGTATTCATACTTCGTCTCATCCTCAAAATATGTTACTTATTTCATGTCAATGATGGGGGATACATCAAGGCCCTTCTGTGATGATTCTTGTTCCATCGACTCCAACTCATTATCCAGAAATGAGACTTAGAAATCATTTAGTACCTTAGAACCTCCATGCCTTAATGGTAGGTCTCTTCGCTTTCGATAGGGGTTTCACATCTTTGATCCTTGATCGAGAGATTCCGCTGAGTGCTTGACTTCAGCTCATTCATTTGCATTCATTTGGATTGTAATTTGGTACCTTGGGAGTCATTGACATCAATGGTGACTTCCCTCACACTTGTTAAAGATGTTCATCAATGACCGGTAATCAAGTGGTTTCTACCATGTTCGACTTCAATGCATGTAATCGCATGGCTAGATTCATACTTTTAGGTGACGAAATTGAGACCTTGGGTCTCATCTTTTTTATCTAGGCTGCAATGGAGTATGCATGATTTGTATCGACACATAGATTCAATTTGTATGTCATGTGGCTATGTCGTCTTAATAAGTCTTTCCGCATAGATCCACAATGTATTCATGATGGCTATGTAGCGCTTTGATGACATGGATCCACGGTGTACGATTGGTGGCCATGACCTACGATTCCATTCATTTGTGATCTGAGCATGGGAATGCCTACCTTAGAACCGCTATTATATTCTGCAGATGCTTGATTGTTTACAGGTTTTCGATTAGGTGGGCTCCTGGTTTCTGACACACACACGCAGTTTACAAAGTATTTCGGCTATCACAGATTCCAACTTCATACTTTGGGGGTCATTCTGTTACACATGATTCCAGCCTCATACTTTGGGGGGCATTCTGTTACACATGATTTTGGTCACTCTGGTGTTGTCTCTACAAGTGATGTGTTCAAGTTCCCACAAGGAGTTTTTGCCTAAGAAAAGTGACTATTGTCTTCTTCCAAAAAACATATTTTTAAGATGAGTTCGTAGGCTACCTATGCTACAGGGTGCGAGAATCCCTCATTCTTGCAGGCCACCCACACTTAGGGTGCGAACTATTCACAGTTTGCTCCATAGATAGGTTGTGAACCTGTTTTTAATATTGGAAAGGAGAAGAGGTCACAAAGGTTCTAGAAGGGGATCTTCTAGAAAATGAGTTGGCATTCACATGGTTGACATCCTACTGACTTCTCAGATTTGGTGGGATCATCCTCATCCATGTAACCATCCCTCCTTCTCCTATATATTGAAATTTTTCTCATGGAAAATGTTAAGCAAGATTGAATGAAGAATTGGTGAAAGAATTGTGTGAAGAACTCTGCTTGGACAGAAGCTTGAAGACTCTATTTGGTCTAGCAAGAGGAATTGGATATTCTTCATGCAAGTACAAAGAAAGTGTGTGTATTGGAACCAAGGGTCACTCAAAGGAAGCTTGCAACATCAAGGAGATCAGGTTGTATCTTCTACTTTCATTTAATATAATATAGTGGCATGTCCCTTTCCCATAAAATCACTCTTATTTTATAGCATAACTCCTTGATCATATGCATAAGTTGACATTGAATATACTTTGCTATCTTCACTTTGGTTGGCTTGTGTTGTCTTGGACCTAACGTCATAAGAGCACCGGAGCGAAGCAGGAACAACAGAGACCTAAGGAAGTGATATAAAGGTATGTCACTCGTTCCTTCTTATTAGTAGATTCAATGACTACAACTTAGGGAAAGAGTCATGTCATGTCCTGTTTTGTACTAGATATAGGTGGATCTAGGGAGATTTGTTAGTGTCCACACCTATCGATTTGTCTGATAACAACAAATCCCTTCTGCATCATGTCTCAGATGAATTCTTGCAAGAAACTTTCGAAGCCATGCTGCTTCACGACTTGTAATACTAGATGTTATATACTTTTCTTCTGTTGTACTGAGTGCCACTGATGTCTGCTCCCTACTCAACCATGAGATCACACTGATCCCAAAACTAAAGCAGCATTCGAAATTACTCCTCCGATCCATTGCACACCCTGCCCAGTCAGAGTTTGTATAGCCTGCAGCTTCACATCTCCATTCGAGGCATATCTCAATCCATATTTATGCATACCACGCAAGTATCTCAATATATGTTTTGCTGTCAACCAATGTTCATGTCTATGTTCAACCATGTTCTTGACTTAGGGCTTTCACTGCAAGACATATGCATGTCCTAGTGTTTATCAGGTACCAATTATGAATATGAATCACTCGGTAGCTTCATATTTATCGGCATGGGTGTGGCCATGGACTTGTAGTCCATCATCCTGAATCTCTATAGGATCTCAACAATATATTTTCCTTGGCTAAGGAAAATATTATTTGATCTTTGGCACTCTTCCAATTCTAAGAAGTAATACATCAGACTAGATCCTTCATCTCAAACCCTGAAGCAAGATCCCTCTGGAGCTTGATTCCCTGCAAGTCTATATAATCCCTACAGTCATTTGCTCCCTTTGCATGTGCTGACCTTTTATGTAGTATGATCTCTTATGAATTGGGTAGTTTGCTCATGTCTCGGCTAGAGACCATATCAATTGTTTCCTCCTGCAACTGTCATCATAGCTCCTTCTCAGAGCTATCAGTCGTGACCTGCCCAAAACAATAGACAAGAACAACATTTCCATGGTAACCTTCATGGAAGGGTCAGTAACCATGAACATTTCCTAGAGGAGATCAATTTCATCTTACAGACAAGTGCATCATTAATACTCAACAATAAGCATTTACTTAATGGTAATCGAACCAACAAAATTCAAGTGTACCTAAAATTTTGATAGCAATAGCAATAATAGAACTCTAAAGACTATTATTCTAGGTATAATACTTACTTAGGCTACAACAATATAAAATATCAAACTTTGATATGCAAACCTAGAGTCTAGTTGTACGACATACTAGCTAAAGGACATACTCTTCATCCTGCTCTTCAACATCTTCTACATGTTCATGATGCTTCTTCTTTCCCTTTTCATATTTAAGAGGACATTGTGAGGCATAATGTCCCATCTTCTTGTAGTTGTGGCATCTGATATTTGAAGCTCTATGTAATGCTCTGTAGCTCCACACTACACTCTTCAGGTCATTGCAACATTGCATAGCTAGCATACAACATTTCAGATACAATCCATGCTGCAAAAAATATGAGTCTAGCCCAAGAACTCTGACATATGCATGCAAGACTCGGGATGGTCCTATGAACCGATGTCAGGCCAAACCCTACGAGATGTCTTACAACAACTTGGATCTACCCTCAAACCTAGTTAAATGGATGACAATGACTAAAAATAGGTGCTAACAACCCCAACCAACATGTGGCAATAGAGATTAGCTACAAAGCTGTTGGGGATAACTTGAAAACTACCTGGTGATTTAAAAATTGTCCAACTCAGAAACCGGCCTACAAAAATATGTACCAACTCAAAAAAATGAAATGGACCTGTTATCATAGAATCTAGCACTTGTGCAAAGCCTTCATAAGATGATAAACGTGTGTAACAATTGGAAGTAATTGCCATTGTCACCTAGGAAAGTACTTCCCTCGTTTTAGTGATGAATAAGAGTCCAACAGAAGGGAGGCTTCCCTTGTGACCTCAAGGGATCCTATAACAAGTTGAAGGCAAGTCTATGGCCCCCTATGTTGGTCACTTAAAGAAATAGGCTAAGTCTAGGAGTAGGGAATGGTTAGGATGAGTTTAAACAAGGCAATTGATTGTGTGTGTGTGTGTGTATGATGTATTCCAATGCATTCACTGATAGATACCAAGTCTAGAAGAGAAGAAATAAGCCTCGGATCACTAGCTATCAAAGAAGAAAGATTGTTGTAATAAAACTTGCAGTAAAGACATTATACTTCAGCAATATAACAATTTACAACAGTAGTATATCAGCTCTAAATCGGTAACAAAATGGATGGAAAAATAGCTAATAACAAAGAGAACACTTACAAACCATCCACCAATGATTTCATGAGGTTAAGAACATTAAATTATGTTAACTATCAACAATATACTTAAGCCCGAATGGTCATAACAAACTTTTATAAAAACAACAATAAAATAGCCAAGGATGCAAATCGTTGAAGTAAAATAAGCATGCAAATGCAAGGGACTATCTAACCAACTAATTTCTTTTGAGAGTGGGATAGTTTATTAGGGTTTTGTATCACTTGAGAGCTAAAGACAAGCGCCATTTTTATTCTTTGGGAAAATGGAGTCAAGCAACTACTTAAATTAGAAGTTAGATAGCCCAAAAGACTAGGAGATTTGAAATCCTAAGACTATACCCTCATAGGCCTATGATCAAACCTCAAGAAACTAACCCTAGCGTTTATACCCTCATAAACCCTAGTGCCCTTTTCCTCTTTTATAGTGTCTAGCTTGGAGATTTAAGTGAAGTAGGCCAAACCCTAAGGCTCATACTCTCATAAACCCTAGGTCTTGAACTAGCAAAGACAAACCCTACAGGGACAAACAATATTAACCCCTAGACTAGATCTTAAATGCTTAAAAAAAATTAAGATGAATCAAGATAGGGAGAGGGATAAACATACTTAATCCCTCCTAGGGTTTCTTAGCAAAAGGAACCTAGCATACAAGGTAACATGCAACAATTAACCATATAATAGAGCATCCACCATAATATACCATGAACAAGCGTATAAACTTGAAGAAAAACACTTACTAAGACAAGTTGATGTGCATGAAGAAACCCCAACTCAAAAATCATCCATCAAAACAAGAGAAAGCATCCACAAATCATCCTTCCAAAAGTGCGCACAAGTACTCCATAGAGAAAAAGAGAGAAGAGAAGGCAAGTAGGGATGATCTCACAAGTGGTGAGCTATGATTTACAAGATGGAGCGCTAGCCTCTTTATATGAGGCAAACCTAGCGCTATATCTTTGAAAAAGCCCTAAAAACATAATAAATCCATGATACAAGTGAGATAGGTCTAGGCCTACCCCTCAAGTAGCCTCAAACAATAGATAAACATGCTAATACACCAAAATATGTCCTCCAAGGTCAAACGTGTGGGTGATGTCATGCTGTAAGAGGGTGTAGGAGGCCTCCAAAGGCCATGTCTCATCATCAAGTGGTGCAAGAAAGGTTGAAGTCATGTTTCCTTATCAAAGGTCATGTCATATCATCAAGGACCCAAATCATCATCAAGTAGTGCCCCAATGGCAAGCTAACCCATCAAACATCCTAGCACATGACGTTGTCATCAATATGCTCAACGTCGAAGGTGGAGAGGTCAGCTTCCAAGGTGGAGAGGTTAGCGTCATAGGTGGATAAGAGGAATGCCATTTCTCTAAGGGGTGTCCAATCAAATTCTAGTGCAACATCATCTATCAAAGCTTGGGAAAGCCCTGGGGTGCACTGTCCACACTGTGGGCTTGCTAACCATCTGTCAACCAATATGACCATATTTGCAAAATAAGAGTTCATCTATTCATCATCCAAGTTCCAAGAGGTGTGAGAGGATGTATCTAAATGTGCTAAGTCATCAAATGACCCAATGCTTTGCATCACATGTGCTATGTCTTGTAATAAATGCACGTCTTGGATGAAATCATAGTGAATTCCTCCAAAAGACCATGTCAATTGCACCCAAGTCAGTCAAAGTCATAGAATCAAGTAAGACCAATAATCACAAGGTGCAAGTGTCCTTAAAATAATATAAAGTAAGCCATTATGAAATACAAAATCCATATGAGCAATTCACATTAGATATCCCCTTTAAACTTCACATTAGCTTAAAACTCCTTGCAATTTGGAATGTTTGGGTATGGGGGGACCATCAAAAGACTCTATTAGGTGTGCCAGTATCCAGGTAGAGGGATATTTCCCAAGAAACCTATCTAAGTGTAAATATGGTGAATGAAAACATGTTAGGTTGACTTTGTGGTGATAGTGTCATTAACATGCAAAGTACCGTGATTAGTCTATTTCCATGAGTGCCTTTGTAGAGGGAGTGCTTGATACTTGAGATACCCTTTTCTCTGAAGTGTGTGTATTCCAAACCCCTTTCTTGCCTTTTGATATTCATTTTATGCAATGCAAGTCTCCTTTTCAGGTTTCAGGCATATTATTATTTTTTTTTCTTGCTGGGATTAAGTCCCTTCATTTTGATATGCATTCAATGCATTAGGACTAGAGGGATTTCCTCATAGTGAGGGGGTAGAGCTCAAGCTGGCCTTTGGATATTAAAGTTGGCCATTCATTATCCCACATTTCTTTCTTTCTTTAATAACATTCTTTCTTTATTTTTTATAGTAGTTGCATCAACCTCGAAATTCTATCCCTTCTTCTCATAGGGGGATGAACCAATGGCCTTTTTGGTGTACATCTAACAACCATACTGAGGTTTATTACACTATGGAAGGCCCAAAGATGAAAAGTGTCAAGTATGGGGGGGAACGGTACAATACTTTATTTGGCTTAGGAGGAATTTCTTAAGGAGGGCATAACTCCCATTGAGGATATTCATAGATCTGAGGGAAAAATTGAGGGGTTTAACTCTAACTTGCTTCATTCCTACTCTAGATCCCCTGATCTATAGTTTGAGGGTGTTTTTCCATCATTTGGAAGCCATTTACTAGGAGGCCGAAATATTGAGCATTTCTAGCCAGTCAGGGCCGTACCAATTCCAGATCCAACATTCCAGGGCCATACTATCTCCGGATCTGATTATCTAGGCTGTACCAGTAGGGATATGAAGGAATCTATTCAAGAAGGAAAATAAATTAATCTTATTATCAACTATTTTTAGTGGAGGAGGACCTAGGGTCTCTATATCTCCTATATTGTACTAGATTTGCAAATCTATGTATGAAGATCACTTATTCTATGATTTCTATCTAAATAAAGGTTAGATTTGAAGCTTGTTGTCTCTGTTTATGTGTCTACTTTATTATCATGTGTTCCATACTTGTTATGATGTCTTCTATGTAGTAAACTCAGTAAAAATACTCCAACACATCCTTTTGTAGTAGCAATCTGCAAAAAAAAACACAAAACATCAAATAGAAACCCTAGTTCTTAGCCGAAAATTGGTTGGGAACATTACAATGGTATTGGAGTGAACTTCCTTTGCCATCCTGTGCAAATTAACAAGATGACAAGAAGAAGAGGCCATGGGGGCCAGCCTGTGACAGGTAATCCATAAGAGGAAGAGCAGGAAGGCAACATGGGAAAGACACATGAGACAAAAAATGCTACATATGAAGAATCCAAACTTCTGGCAGGCAAAATAGCCCATATAGTGAAAGAGATACTTCAGAGCAATCAAGAAAGCATGCAACATACTCGGGCCAAAATGAAGAACCACTTATCATTGGGACAATCTGAGCTCCACTTATCTCTTACTAATTTCCAAAGGGGACAAGATAGAATGATAACAGTGTTGGAAGAACTGAATAAACATCGGGGAATCCTTTCTCAGTTTTTGATGGAGCAGAGGCATGGGAAAGACCCACCCCTGTATGGGGGAAATCATGAATATGGTGGATCTCATGGAGGCAATGGGAATCATGAAGAATCTATACACATAGGTCAAATGGAGGAGCATCTCTCTAATGAGGGAGAGCCATTTCTTTCTCATACACTCAGCAAAACCACCCCTAGTCCCTACATGCCTACCTTCCTCAACACACAAAGAAGGGAAGCTAATGCATCGGATTCCGAAAGCCTGGGAGAGGAATGGGAAACAACAGAGAGGGAATACAACACTATGAGCATAGGATTTAGGAGACAGGTCTCTATGGGAGAGTACTTCCACTTGAAGATGAAAAGAAGATCCAAGGAGCGTTATAGAGGTATAAATGTACTAGGACGAAAAGATGGGAAAATGGAGCCACCTACCTTTGATGGATCATATCATCTTTTGGTTACAACGTGGGTAAAAAAGATGGATGTGCACCTCTAATTGAATCCTATGGAGGAAAGGGAAGCTATCAAATTTGCAACTATGTACTTGATGGGAAAGGCACATGAATGATGGTTTCATGGAATAACCACCTTGAGTCATGGGCGCATCATCTCTTACCAAGAATTCACTCAAAGGATTATTGATAGGTTTGACAAGGGAGACCCAGATCATCATTTTAGGGAGCTTACACAACTTAAACAAACAAGTTCGACTGAGGCCTTTATTGAAGAGTTTCAAAGAGTACCAATGATGGTTCTGGATGTTGCAGAATCAAGGTTACTTATGTTGTTCATAGAAGGACTAACAGAACCAGTGAAAGGATGGGTTAAGGCCTTCAAGCCCATAACATTATAGGATGTCATTGAACGCATCAGGGATTTAGTGGGGGCAACCAACAAAAATAGGTTCACACCTAAACCACCCATGGTTCAGAAAGGTCATGACACTAGACCAGAGGATAGAGGAAAAGGAAAATTAGATGAGGCTACAAGAAGATATCTAAGGAGCAAGCAACTATGTTACACTTGCAGGGACCCATGGTAGCCAGGACACATATGTTTAGGCAAGGGAAAAATACAGTATGTTGAGGTTATTGATGAATGCATCTATGGGAGATATCCTTCAGCTTACAAACCTGTGAGATGTGGAACATAGCAGCTATGGAAGTCTTTCTCTGAGCTTACAAACCTGAGGAAAATACCCTAAGAAGGGTACGTGGTTCCTGCCTGAGACAAAGCTAGGAATTTAGAGATGAACTCCTCCATTCAAAGAGTTGAGAAGAACTCCAGATGATTATCCAGTGGAAAAGCGATTTGTTGAGTTAGGATGTGCTTGTGGCTGAGCACAAGGTGAACGTGTGAAATACCAAAGTGTTGTGTGCATCGTTATGAGAACAGAAATGAAGATGATGTATTAGCCTCCTCTGAGAAGCACAGTTGACGAGAAGACTCTAGATGATTCTCTTGTCGGTGGCAGTGGGAAAGCATATCTGTAGAGTGCACATGCCTGTGGATGAGCACAAGTGAACGTGTGAAGACATGGTTCTTCTGTGTAATGCAGTGAATAAGAGATATGACATCCCTATGGATGTGCCCCTAGTGGATGAGAACTAGTGGGTGTATCAGATCCTTTGCTATATGTTGTTCAAGAGTCAGACCTACCTGTAACCCTAATAGTTATATAAAGGGTACAGGTCGGCCCCACCTTAATGTGATTAATAATAAATGTAAAATATAATTAATAATAATAATAATAATAATAATAATAATAATATATTATAAAGTGACTTAGAGAGGTCGTCCCTCTTGAGCCAATAGACGCCTTTGTTGATTGGACAAGTCTAATATAATTAAGGGATGATTCCCCATTGTGAAATCATATCTTCCTTGTGAGTTTGGAAATTTCAGCGAACACATCTACTTGGGAAAAGGTGTGCACCTCTCTTGGGCGCTAGTCTTCTAGGGTTTGAAGCACCCTCTTTTCTACTAAGGTTTATCTTGTTGGAGGTCTTTCTCTTGAAGAATATAGAAAAGGATTTGGCTGGGTTTTCTTCCCTTGTTGAGAAGGGTTTCCTAGGATACTTCTTGTGTTCTTGTGCATGGTGTTTCTTCTTGTGATCTTGGTTGTTGCAAAATTATTGTTTATGGTTAAGTGAAATGATAAAATAAAATGAACTTCATGGTTAACCTAGCTTATGAAAAATCAACATGGTATTAGAGCATAGGTCTTGAAGAACCCCATGCACAAGCGACAAACTTTTATCAGCCATATCTCCTCTTCTGCAGAACCGTACGATCCTCCTAGGGTTTCTAGAAAATCTATACGACCTCCTTCTCAGTGGTGATTTAACCCTTAATACTTGGACGTTGGGGCTACTTTTGGAATAGAAGAGTACGACCTCTTCCAGTGCATCTCCAGAGACTCTCAGAGTGAGATTTTGAGCATTTTGAATTTTTGGCCCTAGGGTTTCGTCAATTTCTGCAGAAATTTCAGAATTAGGGTTTCTACAAACCCATTGAAGGAGCTCTTCAGCTCACCAATGTTATACTATCTCTCAAAGGCTTATTGTTGGCAGTCATAAGTCCAATAAAAACTAAAAGTGCTAGCCTATCCTAGCCGTTAGGTTTTCTAGCCTAGTTGACAAAGGGTTGTGAAGAATCTAAAATTACGATGAACAAAAACTATGATGGAAGATAAGATTGATGGATCAAGCAACTTCAAAGTTTTGAAAGACAAAACTTCAAAGGAAGACTTATTGTGAGTAATACAGAAGGGTTTACCAGAGACAACTATCAATGAATGGAAGGAAGATGACATCAGTACAAGGAAGCCAGTCACCTACTCAAGCCCTCACTTTGAAGGGCCAGCTTCAAAATAGTAAAGATGACAAAATATTACACCGTGACTATCTTCATAAAGATCTTAGAGGATAGAGATCAGCCAAAGAGCCATTGAAGAAATCATATCAGCATCCTCAAGTATGCACTTGTATATATTATTTGTATCATTGTCATGAGTGAAATTGGAGGAGGAAGGAACCTTTACTGAAGTCATGGATCCAGAGGGATCTCAGTGCATTCAGAGAAACAAGACACTCAAAGTAAAGATTCCAGGTTTGATTGTTGTAATTTTCATTCCTCTAACCTATATTTCTAAAAGGTTGCTATATTACAAGTAGGTGTTGTAGCTGTGACAATATTCCTTAAAATTTTTTGATTCTAGAAATGTACTCACTATTCTCCTTTAGGAGATATTCTTGTGTTGGTTCTTTTTGTTTTCTTGCTCCAGATAGGTTAACAAGAAAAGAAAATGCTTATCCTTCAGAGGGAGTCACTTGACTCAGAAGGAGCCAAAACCATTTGAGAAAGAAGAAG
>JASDQU010435429.1:81690-94544 GCA_032191745.1 Picea mariana | reverse complement strand
TTCATTCACCACAGGCTTGTCAACCTGTATAGGGTCTGTGTCATCGAAACCATTTCGAGCGATGAAATCTCTCCAGCTATCACCATGTAAACTCAAGTGATAAATAATGATAATTTTAATAAGCCCATGGTGGAATAGGCTACTGTCATCCTTCTCCTTTTTAAACCTTTTCGACATCTTATATAGGCTGCGCTAAAAGTAAAAGGGCATATTCAACGAGTATCCCATAAAATTCATTAACAAACGCAGGTGGTAGAGAAACACGAGTCCATATCGACCTTCACAGGTCACGAACTGTTTGACTATCATCAAAGTATCATGCCATTGTGGTTTAAGTGCAGATATGGGAATACCTCTGTCACACGAGGTGACCTTTCGGGAGACGAACAATAGTGGCCACGGAACCTCTTCCACTTTCAATTTCTTGAACCAACGCTGGCACGTGGCAGGTAACCCTGTAGCAGAACTGATAAATCCCTCATCGATTTCCAACTGGATGTCACCCACCTTGGCTCTACAGCCATCGAAAGTCAAAGAAAACTGTTGCGCTACAACTAGATTAAAACGCTCAAATCGCTGCACGATAGTGAGCCACCCGTTATCCTGCAAGTCTTTCTGAGCATTGTCAAACATTAACAAGGCTTGGTTGTCGTTTGGCTCGATTCGCACGACTGGTTCCATGGAGCCGAGCACATGGTAAGATGAGGGTTTGGATCATAACACACACAGGAGAAGAGCTACCCGAGCTAACAAAAGTGAACGAGGATAAGGAATAGGCATAAATGCCATCGTGCGAAGGTGGTGGAGCTTATCTCTGCCATGCAAAATAGTTATTGCCAATATTATAACCACCGGCTCATAGCTATTCTACCCATTATTCTATAGTTCAACAATTATGTCACTTGGCTGACCAATGAAAACAGTGGCAAGTGTATAAACCAACGCGAGCAATAGAAACATTATGCCATAGTTTTAAACCATCAACATACGATTTGAAACCAATGCCAAATAATTAACTATGCGCCAATGTATTTTAACAGCTCATATCAATAGTTTAACCAAGGTGCCAAAGGGTCTTCATATAATCAACATACCAATAGTTATGAAAACATTAACATGGGCATTATATCAAAAGACATATATAAAAGATTTAATCATAACCCCTATGTATTTTCATGAAACCAATGGTCAAGTAAGTCGAATAAAATGCAAATCCAAATGTCAATGTATTACAAACTCAACGAAACCAAATCACACAATCAATATAAGAATGCCTAATGAGTATAGTTCGAAAGTTTTTCCAGCTGCATAACAATAAGTGAAATGTGAGCACAATAGGCATATTGACAAGAAGAATCATGACAGTTCAAATAATGATTTCAATGTGACTTCGAAAGACTAAGTTTTCATGCTTACAGTCGTGAAAAAAAAATGAAGGTAAATGTGCAAATGTCACAAAAAATAAAAGTGTCATTTATTTGAAAATTGAGACGAAAAATTGATGTTTTCAAAACATTGGTGTAGGCAGCTTATAAGACAATAGAAAAAAGTGGATTGGCTGCGAACAATGGCGACACACTGGTAGAAGTAGTTATCTCTGCCAAAAGAAATAGATTCAGATTAGGACAACAAAGATAATTTCAATTCGAAAATAACAACCAGAAAATAGTATAAACATCATCATTAACCAACCATTCCAGCAGTGTTTCAAAAAGATGAAAACTAATAACAATCTTAAGATCAGCAAGTCACGATATTAAAGATAAAATCTTCAATACTGTTGGCATAGCCACTACTGCCAGCAGACGTCCATAGCCTCGACAGGGTTTCCATTTAACCCACTCTGACATCTGTATCTTGCCAAGAAGTTCTGGATCAGAATAAAGGACATTAAAGAGGTTTCTTATTTACAAATTTTCATATACCCGACATTGCTTCGCTACCAGTGGGCCTGTTTACTACCCCGACGAAGTTGTCTTGGCGCCATGCATGCATTTACCTTCTGCGAGCAGACCTATTCAATATCCCGGTGGGTTTACAAGCACTTCCCACAACTCTTATTGATAATTTATTTTGTTTTGTTTTTTCATAGATATATATTTGAGCAGGGTGATGCTGAAAATCATGATATTTTAACATATTTTTTTCAGACCTCATCATAATTTTTTTTTAGAACTGTCCTTTATCAAGATCTGGAGATGTTTCATTTATAAAAACAACTTCCTAATGTAGGGAGACATCCTCTGAGTCATTTCTTTATGGAATAGGGACAGCGTAAAAAAATAATAGATGATCACGACAAGATTTACTTAGAGATCGAAATCCATTATCTTATTTCAAACAACAGATTTTTCCAACATAGATATAAATTTCAGAAATAAACCATTGATGTTTGTACAATTTTTTCAGAAGCTATTTCAGTGAAGGAAATTTCTATAGTCTTTGTCTGAATAGCTCAGTGTATAGGCATGTGTATTTGAAAGAAAGCACCAGCTGATAAATTCAATTCAAAATCACAAACAAAAAGCAAATGGAAAAACAAATATATATATATATATATATATATATATATATATATATATATATATATATATATATATATATATACATAATATACAAGGGTAGTCATCAAGCAAAGTATCTTTTCAGGGCTTGGCCATTCACCGGGTAGGTGTCAAGCTGCCCTTCCAGATTTTGCAATCGAAAAGAACTGGGACCCAACTTTTCAGCAATTAAAAATGGTCCAAGCCACAAGTTTTGAAATTTTGTGTGTTCTCCCTTTCCCTCATGTGGTTTGTCCCACTTCAAGACGAGATCGCATACTTCAAAATTCCTATCAGAAGCAGAGTTAGAATCAAACCATCTTTTAACCAATTGTTGATGTTGATCTAACTTACGTTTAGCTTGGGATCTTACCTCTTCTAGCTTCATCAAAGAATTAATTTGGTTTTCCAAAGGGGGGCAATCTTCTTCTTAGATTTTCTGTGACAACTGAAGTGAAGGAAGAAGAATGTGAGGTGGCATAATTGCTTCTCTGCCATAAACGAGAAAAAAGGAGGAGTTACCTATAGCAATTTTTGGCATTACCATATCAGCCCATAACACGTTCAACAGTGCATTGTGCCAATTCTTGTGATTTTCAGCCACCTTTCTCTTGATGATTTTAATTAAGTTCTTGTTTGTGGATTCAGCCAATCCGTTGCCCTGAGGGTAATAGCTAGCAAAATAATTCATCTTAATTCCTTTTTCCAAAGCGAACTCGCTCATCTCAAGAGAAGAAAAGTAAGAAGCGTTGTCAAAGACTAAACAATCAGGGATATCGAAACGAGTGATAATATTCAAATTTAGAAAAGCGATCACTTGACTGGTGTTGATAGTTCTTAACATATTAGCTTCAGACCATCGGGTAAAGTAATCCATGGCTGTCATGTTAAACTTGTGTTGTTGAGAGGATGGGGGGCTTGATTGGACCTATGATGTCAAGGCCCCACTGTTGAAAAGGAGAATTTACTGAAACGGGTTGCAGAGGAAAGGCTGGCTTTTGTAACCGCCCTGATGCTTTCTGACAGATGATACATTTATGACACAAGGCATGGGAATCTCTAAAAAGAGTAGGCCAGTAATAACCAGCTCTTAAAAATTTATGAGCAGTGGTGTCACCACCGAAGTGACCACCAGCTTCTCCTGCATGCAACTCGAGCAAGACTTTTTCTGCTTCGTCTTTTTCAAGACAACGCATCAGTACGCCGTCAAAACTTTGACGAAACAGGATACCATTAACCAAATGAAAATAGGTGGACTTTAACCTTAACACTCTTCTCTTAGTGGGATCTAAGTGATGAGGGGATGACCCATGTTCAAGACAGAATCTTATATCATCGTACCAAGGACTAACAGGGTTTTGTGCGCAACAGATTAGACTTTGATCGATTTGCCCTAGGTTTGATGTATCGCTTTCTTCTTGCTATCCTGCAGCTCAATCAGCAACTAACTTGCATAACCCTTGGCCTCTCACTATCTGAGCTGGGGTGATTTCTAAGTCATACTCTTTCAAGGAGGTGACCCAGTTGGCTCTCTTCTCTCCTAGTTCCTTTTGCACTAACAAGTTCCTCACGGCTGGGTAGGGGACAATGACTTTCATCCTTGACTTCAAAAGATAGGACCAGAAGTGCTTGACTGCTTTGAAAACAGCATAGGCTTGCCGATCAACCGCTGGATAGTTAAGTTTAGTGCCTTTGAAAGCAAAGCTCATAAAGGCAATGGGTACTTCATTGTTCTCAGCGTTCTTTTGGGTTAGGACGACGACATAGGAATGGTTGGAGGCAAAAGTATAGAGTGTAAAATCTTGAGAGAAGTTAGGGCTCATGAGAGACGGAGCGTCTATTATGGCCTTCTTTATTGCATTAAAAGCTTGTTTTCTATGGGTCCCCAGTGATATCGGGTGTCTTTCTTAATCAGATTCTGTAAAGGCCTGACCATTTTGGAGAAACTGGGGACAAATATTCTCACGAAGCTAATCTGGCCTAGGAAAGACTGCATAGATTTTTTGGATATAGGAGGGGGAAGTTTTGCGATGACTTGAGTCCTTTCGGGGTCAATAATCATCCCTTCACTAGACACAATGAATCCTAATAGTTTACCTTTTTCTACTGCAAAGATGGACTTTTTGGGATTCAAGGAGATGTCGTATTTACGACATCGAAGTAGAACAACTCATAAGTGAGCTAGATGATCGTCTTTGTTTTTAGAATATACAGTCACATCATCCAAGTAAACTACAACGGACTTATTGATTAAGCCTCGGAAAGAAATTTCCATTTCTCTCTGAAAAGTGGCACTGGCATTAATCAATCCAAAGGGCATTTTACGACAAGCGTATGTGTCCCACGAGGTACGGAAGGTAGTTTTGAGTTGGTCTGGTGGAGACATCAAGACTTGGTTATACCCTGAGAAACCATCCAGTAAGGATAGCCTCTCGGAACCAGATACCTATTGAAGGATCTGTTCCATGGGTGGGACAAGATAGTTGTCTTTATCAAACGCTCTATTAAGGTTCCGGAAATCGACACAGAGTTGAATTTCCCCACTTTTCTTCCGGACTGGGAAAACGTTGGAAACCCATTGAGTGTGCCTAACAGGAAAAATTATTTTAGCATTTAGGAGCTTATTCAATTCTTTTTGAACGGTCGGTTCAAGTTTGGGGTGCATCTTCCTCAGTTTTTGCTGAAAGGGTAAGGTTTTGGGCTTCGTAGGGACGACATGCTGTATGATATTAGGGTCAAAAGTTTTGAGGTCATCATACGTCCATGCAAAGAAATCTTTAAATTATTTGAACAATTTAATGAATGGATCTTTTTCTTGTTGAGAACATCCCAACCCTAGATTAATGCACTGAGGATTTTCATTAGTTCCTAAGTTTACTTTTTCATAAGATAACGAGGAACTATTGGTTTTACAGTTGATCGTCTTTTTAAATTTATCTTGAAAATCGTAAAACTTCTCTAATTTAATTACATATTTGGGTATGGAATTTACCATGTCCAACAAAGCTTCAGGAGTTTTTGGATCTGGTATTACCGTGAAATCTCACAAATTTTCGTCGTGCGTGTGTTCGTCTGTCACCGTGACTTGAAAGGTTTCTTCCATGTGCAGAAAGTTAATAATCTGCTGATCGTCGTCAAATACTCTCCATTTTGTGATGTTATTGGGAATGGATGGCCGAAAAAGCAGCTCAATGCAGAATGCATCTGGGGACAAGCCTTCTGCAGGAAGAAGTTTAGAAGCTACATTAGCTAATAAATCTGCTTCAAAGTTATTCAATCTAGGAATGGAATTTATATTGAAAGCAGAAAATTTATTCATTAAGTTCCATACCTCAGACTGGTAGCTTTTGAGATGTGGAGAAAGCCAGTGGATAGAATATCTTACCTGTCTAACCACTATTTCAGAGTTGCCAAAGACGGTTAAATTTTGAATGTTCATATCCAAATCTTTTCTGAGACCTTGCAGTAAAGCCTCATATTTTGTGGTATTGTTAGTACATTCAAATTCCAACCTACATGCAATTAATGTTTTGTTACCTTCCAGATCGATAATGACATAGCCTGCGCCATCTCCTTCCTTGGACTTTGACCCATCTAAACAAAGAGACCAAATTTGATTTCCATAGGGCACATGAGACCGTTGCGTAGAAACTGTTGGCTACATATATGCTACAATATCGAACTGTTGTTCTGGATTGATGATAGGTGAAGCCTCGGCCATGAAATTTCCAAACAAGGTGTCCATCCCAACTTCGGGTGAATCAGTAGAAGGTGTGTACGATTCATTGGGATCATTCAAATCTGTGACCGTGAACTTAAGGTAGCGCTCACGATTTACTTTGATTTTATTAGGCTTGCCATTTTCCGGAAGCCATAGATGAGACCGATCTGTCGTGAAATAACCATGTAGTTGCTCCGACCAGTCCCTGCTTAAAAACATACCATACACTTCTGGAATATCCACAACGATTATATCAATAACCTGATGAACCTTGGGGTTAGACGATAATCTAATAAGTACATTTTTTAGTTTTCCTATAACCTTAACATTGGTCCAATCAAGTTGTATGATTTTTAAAGTAGAGGGTTCAACTTCAGCATTAATCTTGTGGTAGACAGACCATGGTTTCTATTGAAAATATCGAAAGTTAATAGGAAAGGAGGTACATTTTTGTGAGTACTAAGAGTAGTAGCTGGTGACTTTTTACTCGCG
The DNA here is from genome assembly GCA_032191745.1 of Picea mariana. Taxonomy (NCBI): domain Eukaryota; kingdom Viridiplantae; phylum Streptophyta; class Pinopsida; order Pinales; family Pinaceae; genus Picea; species Picea mariana. Next base: position 87,788 of record JASDQU010435429.1, on the reverse strand, counting down.
GTTTCTAAGGCTACTTTATCTACATTATTTACATTACTTACAGGAAGGCTTCCTTTATCTTGAGGATCAGGATTATTTTTAGTGGAAGTCTTCTGGGGAGCTTTGTTTTGCACAAACTTGTTACCATTAGAATTACCATTTTTGTTGTTCTCTGAAATATTTTGCAACATTTTTTGAAGCAGAAATGGAAACTTCAATAACTTATAAATAGAAATGTTAGCCCTTAACTTTTTAAGATCTTCAACAACATCNCTGTTTAGTCTCAGCTGATTTAGATTGCTTTGGAGGTGAAGTTGTAGTGTTTTCGGTAGAAGGTTTGTTTGTTGTCTTTCTCCTGGTATTATAAGGATGGACTGTCTCAAAGTTAGCTTGAAAGATGCTATCCGAGAAGTGTCCAAAAATGTTTGGAGAAGACTCCTCTTCTTGAACTGACTCTTGTTTAACTACCTCCTCAGGAATCTTAGGAAACATCAAGTTATCTTGGGCTTCTAGTATTGTTTGAAGGGCGCATTGCAAACATTCTAGATTAAGGCCTTCGGTGGTTGGGTTAGCTCGGTTGGTAGGAAAAGGCTTCCGGAACGGGGGTTTGTAAGGTCCTTTGCTAGAGGAAGCTTCTTCGGTCGACCTTTTCAAGTCTATAACTTGATTTAACAGTTTTTGAACAACTTTGGTTAAGTTTTCCAAATCAGAGTTTTCAGGTTATGTTTTACTTTGAGTGGGTCTCGGGAGGATTTCGATCTTCTTTTTGGAAGAAGAACTAGTCTCAGTTTCGTTGCTAGAAGAGTCTTTAAGACTAAGTATGTCTTTTTTAATCTGATTGGCCTCCTCAAAGGCTTCTAACAACATGGATTTTTTAGATCGTTTAACCCAGATAGCTATACTTTGATGCAAAGATTTAGTGTAGTAAGCTATTATAAGACTCTCAGTAAGCATGGAATCTGCAAGGATTCATTTTTTAAGCGTTAAGAATCTTTGATTAAAGTCTTTAAATTTTTCTTTTGGGTTCATTCTTAAGCTAGAAAGATCCATGACTAGGACTTCCAGAGGCTTACCGTCTCCTAACTTTTCCAAAAAGCATGACTCAAACTTTTCCCAAGACACGATGGTATGGGGTTGTTGGGAAAAGTACCATGTGGATGAATTGCCCTCGAAAGTATAGGGGAACAACCTACAGACAACATCTTCATGCTCGACATTGCAGAGTCTTATGGCTAACATAAATTTTTTAATGTGATTTTCAGCGATCTGTTTTGAGTCAGGATCAAACTTGGGAAGCCATTTCTCTGGATGTTTAGGTAAGGGGTGCTTAGCTCCAGGTACAGCTACGACATCCTGATCAAGCCAGGGTCTAGTAGGGTTGTTCTGATTTGCCATAGCAGTAGTGGGTGTGAAAGGCTGAGAAGGGGAATCGCCTTCGTCAGAGGAATCTCCTCCAGAAGAGGAAGGAGATGATGGAGGAGGTGAAGGAGGTATCCAAGATCCTCCTGCAATAGGATTTAAGTTTGGATCTGTAGGATTCACAGTGAGGTTAGTGTCACCTAATTGTTCTCTGATATCAGAGAAGTCCAAAGGTTGACCCCATGGACGGTTTGGTTGCCTCAAACGGGCTAAGGAACTATGTGTTTTTATAAGATATTGGCGGACAATCTCTTGTATGTCACCACTATTAGGATTAGGGGTTGTTGGCTCAACTGTGATCTGAGGATCGTCGGTTGAAGTAGTTGTTGTTTGAGGAGGGATATTATCATTTGAATGGCTTCTAGTCACCATAGGTGAGTGATTAGGGGGTGGAGGAGTCTTGCAACCACCTCGTGCCATTAATTAAATTCAAGCCCTCTTTCTAGCACCATTTGTTGACGGGTGAAATCGACCGTCCATCAACTGAGAGAGTGGAACCGGTCCGGGGTTGTCTAATAACCCAAGTTGTTTGGAATGAACCACCCTGATGGGTTTAGCGGCTCCATTAGCCGATCTAAGGTCCTAAAAAAAACAAAAGGAAAACTAATATACAATAACTAATCTAACTAAAACTAAATAAAACAAACTAATAAACTAAAACTAACTATTAAACAAACTAAACTAAAACTAACTATTAAACAAACTAAACTAAAATAACTATTCTATATATATATAATCTACTAACTACTACTATACTAACTCTAACTAATAAACTATCTAACTAATATACTAATTCTAACCATAAATATAACTAACTCAAATCCTAATAATATACTAAAGAAATTAACAAAAATAATCACAAACTGACCTGGAGAAATACTCCAGATTTTTCCTATGTATGATAATCGTCCTAGATGATTGGAAGGAGGAAACCCACTCCGAATTATCCAGAAGCTTCTCGTAAACGATAGTTGCAGTGCTCTTTAAGTTTATTTACAGGACAAACAAGACATAAAAATAACAACAATCTTATAATTTATAAATCTTCATAGTTAGATAAACCTGTATGCAAAGATCTATACATGATAGTTCAATTGATGAAGAAGAGAAATCTTCCATTCATTAACTGAACAAAATAATTGTTGTATTTTAGATTAATGAAAGAAATCAAACATGGATCATTTTAATTAAATCATATCATTTTGCAAAAAACTATGATAGCTAAAGTAGTCACTAATCAAATGCAAATTGATAAGCATACACATGAAACAAAAGATTGATATTATGAAAAGAAAAAGCTGTAGTAGAACATCAACTCTTGTCTTAGTTTGAATTAGGAATCCATAGCCTGGTTCTCCCACAAGTGAGGATGATCCTTATTACAAAAAATAATAAGTATTTATAAGTTTTCCACAGGGTAAAACCTCCCTGTGGAAGTTACCAAACTGTTTACATAAAATCTGAGAAGATATCCCAAGTTTAACTAAACTAGGAATCTAAAGTAAAACTAAAATACACAAATATTCCTCTATCTTGTCCAACATGTCCCATTCAATTCGAATTTTCTTGAAAAGGGCAAAAAATGAACAGGTTAGAAGGATTCTTTATCAACAAAATGATAAAAATCTAATCCTATAGACTAGCTACAGAATCTTGTGATTCTGTAGCTGGTCTAAATAAGACACAGAATCAACATTAAAATCAATTAAAAATCTTTCAAAGAATTAAATTTAATTAAAATCCAATAGCTATTTGAAAACGAATCATTGAAGTTGAAATTGTTATACCATTCGAAATCAAACAGGATCCAAATCAATTAAAAGACTACAGAGATAGGCGTACTCTGTTTTCTTTGTTACCACAAAGTTGGGTGACAAAATTATATGGAACAACAATGTAATCGTTTCATATCAAATCGAAATCAACATAATCAAAACAAATCGCAAGCAATTGTTATGCTGCCTTATCAACAGGAGATATGAATCCGACAAGATCATTTTCAAATCGTTATAACTGTGTTGACATAGCAAACGATTCATGCCACGAATAGATCAATTCAAAATGGCATGAAAATCAATTCAAATAAAATCATAACAGGATCGATTGATTGGTAACATAATTCATAATTTGTTATTGCAAATTGGACAAACAAGATCAATTGACTTTGATAAAAATTGTTCATTTGACAATGAATTGTAATCGAATTTGACAAAAATAACGAATGTTGATCAATTTGTTTTTAAAAATCAAACAGAGCAGCAATTAAAACACAAATCCAGCTCATAAAACAATCTTGTCAACTCAAGATATGGGATAATCCAATTAGAATAAGAGTGAATCAAACATAAAAGGTTTTAACATAGTCATTACGAATCAAAACCATTCTACGATTCGGGTGCATTTTCACAGGTTTAACTGAGAGCATTGTTTTCATATGAAAAAGAGCAGTTCCTTCCAAATTGAAACCAAACAGAGTTGTATTCCTATTCTGAGAATATTACATGACATATCACAAGATCGTAACAATCAAACTTATTTAAATCACTTTCCAATCGCATCATATGAACCATAACGAAATTGAATCCAAACATGATCATATTCTAAATTGAGCACGAAAAAGTTCCTGTTTGGAGTAGATGCAAAACCAATCCAATTGAAAGCAAACCATCAATTTCGTTAACTCAATCAAATCAAATCCAATCGAAAACCATTCAAATCCTGATAAAAATCTACCGGTGACTAAACTAGGAATGACCAAATCATGTATCAAAACAAAACTCCATTTATTTTTAGCAAAGAGAAACAATGTACAAGATGAACACCGAATGAAAGAGGCATTTGAATGAGAGACAGAGCTATTTGAAAACATAATTCAAATCATTATATTAACCTTGATCATTCAAAAAACTAAAATGATATCAAAATTCATACCTGTATGGCTGGATCACAACAATTTCGAGTTGATAACGGCTGTGGCCGATTCAACATTCTTGAAAAGGATGGAGCCAGTTGTCTTCTATTTCTTATCAGTTGCTTGGAGTTGGTCTCTTTGGCTGGTCAACACTACAACTTGACTTTCCAACGATTGAATTTTCGATTGAAGTAGGGAAACGTCAATGTAGTATTGTTCCAACCATAACTCATATTGGTCACATGACGGCTGTGTGGGTTTTGAAAGAGCAGGCGAGGGTTTGGACGTATTGTTGAGGGTTTCGTTAGGCAGCCTGATACCAGGGTAGCTAGGGTTATTCCTTAGGCAGATAGGAAGATTTGTCATGAAATCATAAGGTGGTTCAGGGCATAAACCCTGTGAGTAAGGATACTCACTGGCTAGGAAACGTTCTACGTCAGAATCCGAATCCTCACTAAGGGCAATGGGCTTCTGCTCAATCATGGGTTTGGGTTTGTTTCTATCCATCCTTGAAATAAGACGAGCATTCTTTTTACCCTTGGCATTAGTAGTAGGGTTTGCCTTGGGATTTTTTCTTACAGGATTTTTAATAGTCTTGGCCTTCTCAGTTCCAATGTCTGGTAATTCAATAGGAGGGTCGACTGGAAGCTTAGGAGCAGGCAATAGGATATGGAAGGGCATGGGTGGCCCGGCCTTGGTTTCATTCACCACAGGCTTGTCAACCTGTATAGGGTCCATGTCATCAAATCCATTTCGAGCGATGTAAGCTCTCCAACTATCACCATGTAAACTCAAGTGATAAACAATGATAAGTTTAATAAGCCCATGGTGGAACAGGCTACTGTCATCCTTCTCCTTTTTAAACCTTTTCGACATTTTATATAGGCTGCGCTGAAAGTAACCATAAAATTCATTAACAAACACAGGTGGTAGAGAAACACGAGTCCATATCGACCTTCATAGGTTACAAACTATTTGACTATCATCAAAGTATCATGCCATTGTGGTTTAAGTGCAGAGATGGGCATACCTCTGTCACNGGCAGGTAACCTTGTAGCAGAACTGATAAATCCCTCATCGATTTCCAACTGAATGTCACCCACCTTGGCTCTACAGCCATCGAAAGTCAAAGAAAACTATTGCGCTACAACTAGATTAAAACCCTCAAATCACTGCACAACGGTGAGCCACCCGTTATCCTCCAAGTCTTTCCAAGCATTGTCAAACATTAACAAGGCTTGGTTTTTGTTTGGTTCGATTTGCACGACTGGTGCCATGGAGCCAAGCACATGGTAAGCCGAGGGTTTGGATCATAACACACGCGGGAGCAAAGCTACCCGAGCTAACAGAAGTGAACGAGGATAAGGGATAGGCATAAATTCCATCGTACGAAGGTGGTGGAGCTTATCTCTGCCATGCAAAATAGTTATTGCCAATAGTACAACCACCGGCTCATAGCTATTCTACCCATTATTCTATAGTTCAACAATTATGTCACTTGGCTGACCAATGAAAACAGTGGCAAGTGTATAAACCAACGCGAGAAATAGAAACATTATGCCATAGTTTTAAACCATCAACATACGATTTGAAACCAATGCCAAATAATTAACCATGCGCCAATGTATTGTAACAGCTCATATCAATAGTTTAACCAAGGTGCCAAAGGGTCTTCATATAATCAACATACCAATAGTTATGAAAACATTAACATGGGCATTATATCAAAAGACATATATAAAAGATTTAATCATAACCCCTATGTATTTTCATGAAACCAATGGTCAAG
>JASDQU010435429.1:3822-54692 GCA_032191745.1 Picea mariana | reverse complement strand
CAACCTCAACTCATTCATTCACATTTGGTGTATTGTACTAGTGTACCTTGGGATTCATTGACATTAATGGTGATTTCCCTCACACTTGTTAACGGTTTCATCAATGACCGGTAATCAAGTGGTTTCTACCATGTTCGACTTCAACACATGTAATCACATGGTTAGATTCATACTTTGGGGCGACGGGATTGAAGACCCTGGATCTCATATTTTTTTCCAGGTTGCAATGGAATATGTATAATTTGCTGACACATAGATCCACTTTGTATGTCTCGTGGCTATGTCATCTTAATTTGAATTTTCTTGCATAGATCCACAGTGTATTCCTGGTGGCTATGTGATATTTTGACGGCATGGATCCACAGTGTATGATTGGTGGTCATGACCTATGCTTATAATGTCATCTGTTTGTGATCTGAGTATGGGAATGCCTACCTTAGAACTAGTATGATATTCTGCAGATGCTTGGTTGTTCACAGGTCTCCGATTAGGTGCGCTCCTAGTTTCCGACACACACACATAGTCTACAAAGTATTTCGGTTGTCACTGATTCTGGCCTCATACTTTGGGGGGCATTCTATTACCCATGATTTTGGTCATCTTGATGGTGTATTGATGATGGTGTACTCAGGCTCCTAACAAGAACTTTCTCCTGAGAAAAGTGACATTCATCTCTTCCTAGAAAACATATTTTTGAAGAGAGTTTGCAAGTTGCTTATAGCCTAGGGTGCAAGAATGACCCATTCTCGTAGGCTAGCTTCAGCTAGGGTGCGAAGTTCTTGCACTGTGCTATGTATCTAATGTGCGAACTTGTTCTCAAGATTGGAAAACGATGAAGTCTCGATGGTTCTAAAAGGGAATCTTCTAGAGAATGGGTTGGAATTTGAATGGTTATCATTTTACTGGTTTCCCTTATTTGGTGGGATCATTCTCATCCAAGTAACCATCTCATCCTCTCCTATATATTGATGGGATTCTCATGGAAAAGGTTAAGCAATATTAATTGTATAATTGGTGAAGGAATTGTGTGAAGGACCTATCTTGAATAGGACCTTGGAGACTCTAGAAAGTCCATCAAGAGGAGTTGGATCTTTTTCATGCAAGGATCGAGCAAGTGTGTGTGTTGGAACCAAGATTCAACGAAAGGAAGCTTGCGACATCAAGGTGATCAGGTTGTATCTTCTACTTTTGATTAATATGATACAGTGACATGTCCTTTTCCCATAAAGTCATTCTCACTTTATTGTGTAATTCCTTGATCATACACATAAGTTGACGATTGAATATATTTTGCTATCTTCACTTTGGTTGGTTTGTGTTGTCTTGGTATTTACCTCACGACAACACCGAAGTGAAGAGGGAGCAATAGAGACCCTAGGAAGTGATACAAAGGTATGTCACTTGTTCCTCTTTACTAGCTAATTCAATGGTCATAAATTAGGGAAAGAGTCATGTCCTGTCTTGTTTTGTTCTAGATCTAGGTGGATCTAGGGAGATCTGTTAGTGTCCGCACCTACTGATTAGTCCGATAACACACTACCAAATGCCACACTTAATTTTATCACTTAATAAAGTGTCTCAATTTCACCACCATGTAGGAGTGCATGTTATAATCCCTAGACATGTTGGAAGGGAAACCTATCATTTGGATGTACTTACTTTCATCTTGAGTTTTTGGACTTTGTTGAGATTCATCGCCCCCCTGCCCATATGGAGAGGGGGATAAACCCTAATCATCACTACTTGTTCAGTTATAAGGGATTGATAATGCCACCACATGATCAATTATGGGATTTGATGAAGTAGTTCCAACCATTATGCCTTATTTTGATAGATTGTTTCTGGGATATTTCAATTGGTTAGAGGTTAGTTCGAGCTACCCTCTATCCAATGCAAGGTCAATATTATTTTCTAAGCTAAATACTCATTTGATCCCATACTCTCCTCAAAATTATCCTATGGTTATGTTGTCTCAACTCTTATATAATGAAGGCTATTATTGAGTGAAAGGGAGGAGAATCGGAGAATATCATATCGTTGATCTTGTGAGACTCAAAGGGACGAAAAGGAGAGCTTGGAGGAGCTACTACAACATCAACATTAAGGTTGTAAATACTTCTCTATTTATTTCTTTCCATAATATAACTTGGCCTATTCCCTTCATGTTTATATTTTTCACTATATGCATGTCTATTTTTGTCTAATTCGATATAGATATATTTTTTCTGCTTAAAAATATATAGTAGAAGAAGGAGGTATCGATGTGTTCTTTGCAGGACTTCCCTTGCACCAAGAGCTTGGTGCTATAGAAATATTTACCTCACCCTCTGCAATATTGCACAAAGGGCCTTATTCCATTTCCCAATGCAGACTTATCTTCCTTGTTGATAAAATCCAGAGACAAAAATTAATATTTTTCCACTTGTATGCATATTTCACACTATACAACATGCGTATACGCAGGGTGCTCCACTACAACCCGTGTACATCGAGATTTGTGCCAGAAAATCAAATTTAAATGTCGGGTTTCCATGTCATGACAGGAGATCTCTGATCCTTGGCCTTCCATATACTAGAAATATTTTGACTCGGCCCTTCAGTTCTGTTTTGAAGGCTATAAATGGGCCAATTCCAAGCTATGGAAAAGAAAGAAAGAATTCAACTTTGAGAGAAAAGTTACTCTAGAGAAATTATTACTTCATATTGAGTCTGTATCCCTTTGTCCTTTAAGTCTCAACACAGTGTTCAGCCCCCAAGCTTTTCCCTTATTGATTGAGAACCCCATTGTCTCCCTTCTATGAGCTTTCCTTTGGTGGAGTATTAAAGTGGTGGAGGCCCATCTAGAAGGAACTTAGTTTCTTGGTTCCGAGCCATGCTGACACAGAAGTCTGTAATGTTTTCACTTCTGCTGATCATTTATTAATAGAAATACTCCTTTCCCATCCTATTGATATCGTGTGAATATATGAGTTATTATCCATGTGCATATTTGTCATGTATATTAATGGATTATGCTATCTAATGTGATAACCTTTTATATTATCACTATATGCTTTCTCTGCTTGTTTGTTGAGAACTTGTTGCAGGTATAAATCTTTGGGTCAAAGTCCTCAACGATGGACATCATCAAACATCTGGATGAAGTAGGCCTCTTTCTTATCTCGCTTGCACATTGGTTTATATAGCATGTTTTTGGGATAGAGTTGACGTCTGCAGTCATATCCGTCTGTTGTTGTTTACCCTAGCCATAGAGAGTTTTTCCCTCGTAACAGAATTGGTGACCATACTGGGGATTTATCTTCTTTCGTAGGGTTTGGAGTACCTTTCTCCTTAGATTTCTCTCATTTATATTGTTGTTCTTGTCGTATCATTGCTTTGCAGTTCCTGTTCACTTTGGGTCTAAGTTTTTAGCCTTTCTCCCTTGCCTGACCTTGTTTTGAAGAATATACGCACCTTTTTCCTTGACAGTCATGTACATATGATGGTTGTCTCTCTGCAAGATGCATATATACGCTCTATTTGCTTGAAAAGTCATGTACACAACTTTTCCTTGCCCGTTTTCTTGGCCTGGTGTTTGTTGGGTGGGATTTGATGTTTGTTGAGCCTTCTTAGGTCTTTGTAGTGCCTGTTAAGTGTCTTTGGGATGACAGGAAACCCTATTTTGGTTGAATTTAAGGTCGAAGTCTTTCTCATCATATTTTCATTTTTTATTGTCCTTGTACATTGGGTTGGGTGTTTTGTTGCTTGGTAGCCTGCTTGAGTTATCTTTTTCTATACCCAATAGGATTATACATCAATTTAATTTTCAGTCCCTGGATTTTCAGTTTTGTTATATTGAAAATACAAAAAAATAAACATTTTCCATTGCTTGGCATTTTTGTTTTTTGGATGCTTTTTTCATTAGCTTAGTGCATATAGTGAAAGATTGCATTTTACTTCAGAATTGCAGAGTTGAATTTGAAAATTGCATTGGTTTTCAGAAACATATCATTCATTGAAAGTTAAAGTTAGGACTTTGCATTATTTTCATATTTACTTTTCTTGCAGAGTCATAACATCATGATTTTCACTACCATACATTTTTGAATAATCACGGCCAATAAAATTAACGCTATAATTTAAAATTGATTAGTCACGATTTTATTTTCTAGGGTGCACAAACTAGATTAGGATTTAGTGCCTTGGAATGGGATTTTGTGAGTAAACTTCTCCAAGGCAATTAAATCAACATAGGTGTCTGAGAAAAGAAGTGGAGAAATCTAGTGTATAATTGGTAATATCAGGAGGCTCCTCTCACACCAGAGTTAATCACGAGTTCGTGCAAAGTTGGTTGAAGGGATATCCCCCCGATACCTTCCTAGTGTCAGAGATATTTTTGGGGATCTATTCATATCTTGGGATATTGCAAGTGCCTTTACCTCTGTGAGAGGTGGTACTTTCAAGGTTTCAGACTTTTCTACCTTGCCCATATGGTGGGCCTGAATTACGACTACTCGCCTGTGCATCGGTTATACATTGGCTGATTATTTTCTTGACTTATGTGTCTCATAGGTTACTTGTAGGGGTTATTTTGCAAGTACCCTGGGTCAGATAAGGGTCGGACATGACACAGCATTTATGGAGGATTACCTCTCTTGGGGGATCTGATCGATTGGTTGTTAATCCCACGAGGGCCCTTATAACTGATTATGTTACCTCTGATCTTTAGAAGGGAGTCTCAGGCCCCTCTTGGGCGAGACATACCTTCTTTAGGTAGGGAGACCACTCAACCACTTTACCCCATTTGCATGCATATTGGTCGTTTGACTTTTGGTATGCTCTTTTATTACTAGTTAACCTTAGGATTCTATACTGAGTTTTCGTTATCATGGATAGTGGAGTTCCTTTTTCTCCCTCATTTACCACTACCCACCCCATGATTCCTACTCATTTCATGGGGGTGGATCCTACCACTTTTCATAATGGTATGCAGAACTATGATACTCAGTCTGCGCCTTGGGCCTCTAGCCATTTTTCTATTGATATGCCTTCACCTGTGAAATCCTCTCCCTGGTACACTTATATAAACCCTAGCATTGGATCTAGGGGCACCATGGCCCCAATACCTATGTCCTCGTTTGATATGAGTCATGTCCCTCAACCAACTTTCATGATGGGAGGTTGGAACCTCCCCACTTACGGATCCAATCCTAGTTATGCTATTGCGGGAGCTAATGCTCATATGGGTGCTTATTCTACTTATTACACTCCATCCATGTATCCTTTGGTCACCATGTCGGTTCCTTCGAACACTTTTCCCATGATAGGTCCTCATGTATCACCAGGTATTTCATATAGAGAGAATCAGTTTTACGATTCAGGATACCCTCTTTATGGAACCCCTTCACAAGGGGGCAAAATATATCCTCACCCAAATAACTCTTATCATATCTCTGCCTTTTCATAGACTTCAGTGATGATGCCCGTACAAGCCTCTTCAGACCAATTCAACAGAGGATACCACCTTTCTAGAAAGGGACAGGGGGTAAACCAGGACCCTTCCTGGCCTGCAATGTTTTAAAGACAATCTTTCCCTGGACCTTGGAATCAAATACCACAACTCACCTCTAGTCCAGTCACTGCTAGTCATACTGGAGCTCCATCACCATCCTCTTCTAGTAATGTTGGATATGATTCAACAACCTCTACGAATCATGTTGATAACCTTCACCCAGTCATTGCTAGCCATGTTAGGGGCATCACTTTAGTCACCACGAGGCTTATCAATGTCACACCTCCAACCTCTGTACATCATGTAGGAGATGACTCTCTCACCTTTGCCTGTCTCATTGAAAGAATGTCACCAGCCATTGTGAATGATACTAGGGGCATTAAGAAACCTCAACGCCTTAGACATAAAACTAAATTCCTTTGCAAGAATTTCAAAGGATATCACCTTACTCGTCTGTGTCCAGCCACTACTGAGATACTAGAAGCATGGGGCTCACCTAAGGGCCCTTCCGAGTCTGAGGCATTTGTGGTTTCCCCACACCCTATCTCTCCTTTGATTAACATGGTGGTCATGTCACCGTAGTTCTCTCCCGAACTCACCCCCATTGTCAAGGGTGGCATGTCCCCTATCCCTACTATCATGCATCCTCTTCAGCCTAGTATTGAAGAAGTGGTCATACCAGTGCAATCTCTAGTCAATCCTACTCTCCTTGTAGAGGGTGATGCATTCTATCGACATTCCTAATCTTGCATCCTTTGAATGGGAGAGTTTTATTCTCTCCCCAAGCGCTCTCCCTCCAAGTCCCAAGGAAGTTCCCTTCGATTGGGATGGCCTTAAGGGGTATCCAATGCCTCTGCCCATGTATTTCCCAGTGAGAGACATATTCATTCCATCACAGAGACTATATACTTCGTTAGTACTTTAGCCTCCTCGACCTAGAGAGCTTTGGGTTTTCCCAAGCTTATGTCAGCTATTCGTTAGATAATGACACTCCACAGAAATCTAGCATGGGAGCATTGGCCTCCCCTGGGACTTGCCACCTAGAATCTCCCGAACGAGTCCAAGTTAAGCTCTTTTATGACTCGTATAAAAAAGTGAAAATATTTCCAAGTGATTTGTCCCTTTCACACTCGTTAAATTGGACTTGAAAGGTCGTGAGTATTAGTTAAGCTCTTTTCCGACTCGTTTTCAAAAAGTGAAAAGATTGTCGAGTGAACTTGTCTCTTTCACACTCGTAAATTGGATTTGAAAAGGCGTCTATTTGGCACAATTATATCCCTTTTTCACACCAAGTAGACTAAAAGACATAAAAAAGGACATTTTTTGGCATCAAGTTGTAATTGCATCTCATTCCCTTGCTTGCAATATTGAGCCTATAGCTGGTTCTCTCTTTGCATTGTAAACCTTTTGCCTCAACAGTTTTTGCATCCTCAACCAAGTAGAGCCTTGTTTATATCCTTCATAATTTGACACCCTATACCCACGAGGGAACATTACCCCTAGTGTCCATCTCTCGCATGCATTTCCATGCATTGAGCATAGGTATGTTCCACTACTAGAACTATTTTTTCTTACTTGCGACACTTGTTTCCTCATTTGTATCATAGCATTCATTTTCCTATGAAAAAAAAATATATACGGGCAGGAAGGGAGTATTATCTTATATTGGCAGCATTTTTGTCACCTTTGAACAAAGCACAAATTTATTTATTCCATTTGTCACCATAATTTTGGGTTTAGCATGGCCTTAGGAAGCTGAGCTTGTTACAAAGTCTTCTCTACCGACTAGTTACTCTTCCAGTCCCTATAGAGAATTTGATTGATGCCTCCTACATCTCATGGTTTCATCATTGGGTCTATATTGTCAGAGTCCTCCATATATCTCATGCTCTTGTTCAAAGGAATTCTATCAACCTGTGTCAGCCACTCCTCATAACTCTTGACTTTTCATGTTGGCCATACCCTCAATTTGTCTCAGATTCACATGATACTATGGTCTTATCATGCACCCTGGCCCTTTTTTCATCATTGGTAGGTAACCTTGAACCCAAAAATTGACATTTCATCATTGTTCATTGACTGCGTGGTTTCCCTTGTGTTCTACAAAAAGACATCTATTCACACATTGGAATTCGTGCAGTGTCTTGGATGCCATTAGCCTTATTGCTGGTTTCCTTTCCTTTGTCAGCAATTTTCATCATTGGCTTCTATTCAGAGGGTCTTTTCCTTGTACCGCTTGCACTTGGCACACCTGAAAGACACATAGGGTCGTTGGTTCGTGAAAATGTTCTTCGTCTGATTTCCACCAAATCATGAAGCTCCTGATTTATACCTCGTGTTGACTGATGAGAGATGCCTTAATGCTCTCCTTTCAGTGGGTCTCTTTCCATCGAATTCAACTCATTTATTCTGGAAATGGGACCTAGATTCTTATGAGTACCTTGAGGCTTGTAGTCATCAATGATAGGCTCTCTCACCATTGATATATGGGAATACATCAATGTCTCCTGATCAATGGATTCTTTAGGTGTTCGACACCAGCTCCATTATTCACACTTGTAAGAATGTACTCGGTGCCTTCATACATACTTTCATTATTGGTAGGTTGTCTCACATTTTTTAATGGTATACCTCAATGCCCAGTAATCAAATGATGTCTCATTGTGTTCGATCTCAACTCCTTTATTCACATGATGCAGACTTGCACCCTTGGCAAATTGTGTAGAAGACTTGAAGACATCACTAAGTGGCCACAGCTTTCCTAAGTTGTTTCTTCCTTTTCATTGGACCAGTACCTATATGACTTCAGTGATCATGGGATATCATATTATACTCCATGGTATATAGATATCTTCATATTGGTTTTGAGATTAGTTCTATTGGGCCTTGTTCGTGACTATGACAACTTTTGGCATGTAACCACATTTGTATTTGCCTATTCATGGCCACAGACACTTGTTTGGTCTATTTTTCACATGGATCTGTAGTTTAATTTTATTGGCAGCCATGTATGCAAAGTCACTACAGAATGTAATGAGAAACGAGTTTGTCCAGCTGATCCCCTACCACTCCACTTCTGGGTTATTTTTAATGTATTCCTATCATCACAAATACTCCTCTGATCTCACACATTAGGGGGCATCTGTCATAGCAAGATTTACCTCACCCTATGCAATCTTGCACAGAGGGCCTTATTCCATTTCCATATGCAGACTTATCTTTCCTGTTGATAAAATCTAGAGACAAAAATTAATATTTTTCCACTTGTATGCATCTTTCACACTATACAACATGTGTATATGCAGGCTGCTCTACTACAACCCGCATACATTGGGATTTCTGCTAAAAAATCAAAATTAAATGTCAAGTTTCCATGTCATGATAGGATATATCTGATCCTTGGCCTTCCATATACTGGAAACGTTCCAACTCGGCCCTTCAATTCCATTTTGAAGGCTATAAATGGGCCAATTCTGAGCTATGTAAAAGAAAGAAAGAATTCAACTTTGAGCAAAAAGTTACTATGGAGAAATTATTACTTCATATTGAGTCTGCATCCCTTTTTACTTTAAGTCTGAACACAGTGTTCAGCCCCCAAGATCTTCCCTTATTGATGCAGAACCCCATTGTCTCCCTTCTATGAGCTTACCTTTGGTAGAGGATTGAAGTGGTGGAGGCCCAACTGGAAGGAACTTAGTTTCTCGGTTCCGAACCGTGCCGACATGTAAGTCTATAATGTTTTCACTTCTACTGATCATTTATTAATAGAAATACTCATTTATCATCCTATTGATATCTTGTGAATATATGAGTTATTATCCATGGGCATATTGTCATGTATATTAATGGATTATGCTATCTAATGTGCTAACATTTTATATTATCACTATATGATTTCTTTGCTTGTCTGTTGAGAACTTGTTGTAGGTATAAAGCGTTGGGTCAAAGTGCTCAGCGATGGACATCATCGAACATATGGATGAGGTAGGCCTCTTTAATATCTCGCTTGCACATTGGTTTATATAGAATTTATTTGGGATATAGTTTATTTCTGCAGTCATATCCGTCTGTTGTGGTTTACCCTAACCATAGAGAGTTTTTTCCTCGTAACACTTGGACATCAAGATCAAGGGTTGGAGCACAAACAACAACCAATGAAAAATAGGTAAGTCATCTATCCATCTCTTCTCATTATGACTGTTGACATATAGAGTGGATCTAGGGGGAAAGTAGAACACCATTTGTTTTTCTCTATCTTGAATCAAATGGGTCTTTATCCAAGGTGGTTTTCACCTATCCGTAGGAGAAAATTTTCCACAATAGAAATTGGTGACTCCACTGGGGAAGGACCATTTTGATATGTCCTTAGTGTTTTTTATCCTTTTGAGTCTTTTTTGTTACTTTATCCTTTTTTATAGTATGAATCTTATTTTATTTTTTCCCCTTCCTTCATCATCACTAGAAATCTCACTGAGTCAAGAACCTAACCTTTTATCAAACCTGGGAAATTTTTTATCTTTTTCACCAAGTTCAGGACTTCAT
Organism: Picea mariana; assembly: GCA_032191745.1. Taxonomy (NCBI): domain Eukaryota; kingdom Viridiplantae; phylum Streptophyta; class Pinopsida; order Pinales; family Pinaceae; genus Picea; species Picea mariana. The sequence goes on along the minus strand of JASDQU010435429.1, from coordinate 44,659 downwards.
CACTCCCGTATATGGGAGTACAGAGTGATAATCTATTGATTATCACACTCTCCTTATGTGTTAGAGGGCGATGAAGCCTTGATCATCGTCCTATTTTCAGTGTTACAGGAGCGATAATCTCTTTTCTTAGTGAATTTTGGCCCTGCCCTATCTCCTTCCTATCAGTATTTTGTCTCAAGATTATACATCATAGTCTTTGTTGCTTCATTAAGATTTTGATTTCTTATTAAATTGAGTGATTTCTATTCTTTTTTATTCCTTTTTCAATTTTCCTTTTCCTATCAACTTTTCCAAGTACTAGACCACTTTAGGTTAACTTGATCCTTTTGTTGAGTCTATCTAACTATTGGTATAACTCCTATTACCTTTTGACATTTAGACCTCTATAATTTTGATTCTGAACCCTTTCAAACTTCCTCGGTTTTCTTTGGAAATTATTTTATTTAGTTAGGAATTGGAATATGTTATTTTGGGCCTCCTTTGATTGAGTTCGTGTTTCTCTTCTTTTTTTCTAAACATCGATCTTTTAGAGATTTAGGAATTCATTGGCCTTATCGCAATTATTTTATTGATGTTCAATATTTCTTTGGTTGAATTTAAAAGGTTTCAAAAGAAAATTTCTCTTGATTTCCATTTTTACTAGTTTTTGCAAGCATTGAAAGCTTGAGTTGTTTGTTTGCAAATAACCAGTGTTGAAGGCATCCTTTTGATTGGATTCTTTTACTTTGTTAGCCTATTTGAGTGATTTTTTTCTTCATCTTATTTATATTTTGGATCCTTTGAAAGTGTCATTGAGTCCTTTCATTATGATTGAAAGAAAAAGAAAAAGAAGGCTATAGTTTGAGTTTTTCATGTAACTTGAAAAGAAGGAAACAACAAGTTTTTGCATTATACTTTCATAGTTGGAGTTTTGGATACACATTTTAAAAGAACTTGTCTTTCATTTGTTTTGGGATTTCAAGGATATCAATTTGATAGTTTGGAATTTTAATTATGTCCTTTTGTTAAAGGAAAAATGAAATTTGCATGGTTTTGGTCATTTATTTGCGTTAAGAAGGAAAATAACTTCTCTCCTTTCCTCAGATAGAATTTATTGAAACAAAACCTTTCATATTTCATTATTTCTTCATGATTTTGGAGTTGAGTAATGAAATCATCAATTTCATCTTCGTACACCCTACTGAATAAAAACAACCATTAAAAATTAACCAATGTGCTTAATAAAATTAATTAGACATCTTTTGTTGTATAGCACACCAACAATAGTGTAAGGATAGCGCCTTTGGATTAGGGTGAAGTGAGTAAAATATCCAAGGATATTAAATGAGACTCTAGAATACTAGAGAGAAAAAAAATCTAGTAGTAGCAATTAATGTTAGTTGGGAATGATCCTCTCATACAAGAGTTAAACATGAGGTCAAGAGAAGTGATGAGTTGATATTTCCCCTCTTCCTATTGCATAGTGGGACTATTACAAGTTTGGGGATTTGAAGAGTGGAAGTCCTTGTGGTGACACCACTTCTTCATAGTTTTTGGTCCATGGATTTTTGTCCACCATTACCATACCCATTTTCTAGTATTGGTTGTCAATTGTACCCCCTCGGTCATTCATTGTGAATTGGTAAAAATAGTAACCTCTCCTAGTATTCTACAGAGGTGACTACAAGGGGGGTTCCTTCTACAAAGAAGGTTCCTTGTGGTACCTACAACAGATGATCAATATCCACTTCAGCGAACTGGGAGGGTATTTTCCTACGGGATCTTACTTGCACCTTGGGGGATTGTTGTGTAAGGATTATCGTAATTGTTTCTCATAGCTTCGATTACGGATTGATATCTTGTCTTCAAAATATCCTTTCAAGTATTGTTTGCTTGCCTAATTTACTTTAGATTTCTTATGGATGTGTTCTTTCAACACTCATAGTTTCCCTTAGGCGTCGTTATTTTTATTATACTTTCACCGTGGATGACGAAGGTCTCCGAAGATATCGTAAAATGAAAGTATTGGATTCTGAAGGACACGAGCCTCCACACAACCCTTCCAACGAAGGAACCATCAATGAAGAAATTGATTCTAAAATTGGGAGTGTAGCTCCCTTATGTGACTAGCTGGAAGGGGTGGTTGAATCCATCAAGGAAGGAAACTTTCTCCCTCCCACAAATCCCCCTTTAATTGGTCCCTATAACTCAACAATCATTGAGTTACCATCCATAAGGTATATTGATTATTTTTCTTCCTACTTCTTACCACTTGATACATTTAGTAGGCAATATTTAGGCATGGATCTCATACCACTTGACTATTCATAATAAATGGTGGTGCCAACCCCTTTGTCTACATAACCTGTAGTTGACCTTGTGATAGATACTTTTCCATGGATAGTTAAAACTAGTGTTTCTCCTTTGTGGGGAACATCATTGACCCAAATTTCCTCATTACAACCACCTACGAGCACAACTCCTTTCACACATGGACTGAGTTGTGTTCCCACCACTAGAGCTAAACACATGTTTACACCAAGTGCTTTTCTTGGTCATTCTATACCACTTCCCTCTAGTCAAGTGGCTAGCAATGTTGTTTATGATGATACTGAGAGGGGGGTGAATCAATATCAAGTAAAATTAAAAAAAAAAATCAAATTATACTTCAACCAGATTATATATTCAATTATATCCAATGAGCAATGAACAATAGTAGAAGAGTTACACCAATACACCACAATACACCATTCACAATATGTGAGAAATAATCAATAGTTATTGTTCAAGGGAAGTAATGACTTCCAAAGGTAGATACCGCTTCCAAATATAAAGGGAGGGATAAACCTCCAAAAGGAATATACAATCCTCCAATATCAAGAAAGGGTTGACCTCTCCATCCTTGCTCCTTCTTTCCACCCAAGAATATATGAGAGATAATAAAAATTTACATTAAATTATCACCATCAACCAACCATGACATAGAACTTGATAATTCTTCCTGGGACTTCTTCAATGTCTTGGAATACTCTGATCTTGTAGATAATATTACTCAGTGTATTGTATGAAACTCCTCCAAGTTTCACTCCTTGAATCCTCCCAGAAAAGGAGTTATAGAGAAAATGGTAGACCTCATTCAATTCTGGTTTATTCAGGAGAGAGAAATTGTAGAACATGCCCTGTGCTCAATATTTAAGATATGATTATGAACTTCATACACAGGAAACTATAGCTTGTACTCTTTCTAATTCAATTGGTCTCACTTCATTTGGATTCTCTATGAAGACGTTATGACTGTTTTAACCGGAACAGATTTTTATGACTAGCTTCAAGACTAGTCAAAAACCCTATCTTCCATAGAGTGTATCTCAAAAATTATAGTGAATAAAGAGCTGAATTTTTTACCACATGTACCTAGATATGTCTTCTCAATAGAATACAAATTTCACCATCTGAATCATTCCAAAAACAAAGTTATAGCGAAAATGGTAAGATGACTTGTAAATAACATACCTTAGAAAACATCACCAAAAGACTTCATCCTCCCTTGAAATTCGGCCTTATTTACTTTAGATTTCCTCTGAAATTCGACTTATATATCCTTTTTCATTAAAAAACTTGTGTGTGTTAAAAAATGAATGTAGAATGAGATGTATTTATACTCTTTATGCCACTTCCTTTTAACATTAGGTATGACATGTAGTTTCTACTTCAATTCACATTGTCATCTTCAAAAATTCATTTCTCCTCAATCGTGACGTGCCACATACCACCGGAAGCAGCATGACTTATATTATCCATCCATGGGTTTTGTACCTTCATGTGTAATTTCCTTCATGTCTATATACTTCAATCAACTATTGGGTCCAAAATCCAATGGCTAGGGTTGACATCAATGACTACAACCAATGACTAGGGTTGACATCAATGACAACAAGAAATATCCAAACAGTTTCCTTGGGCCCTAGGACAAGTGGATTTTTTTTCCTATCTTTCAGTAATGTTGGTTACACAATGATAGTCACACAAACTATTCAACCTCATACTGGGGGGGAAATTATGGTTTGGGAGCAACCCTCAGCTGCAAGGAAATCTTCAACATGGGGACAATAGAAAGCTTGAGGGAAAAAACCAGCTTGGGGGAAACATCTAGCTTGGGGGAAGAAATCAGTTTTGAGGAAATCCCAGCCACAATCCTAGGGGAAAACTGCTCTGTCAAGCCCCTATACCACTACTACTACAGACCTCTATACTGAAATTCCATATCCAGGAATTGCAAACACTCCATGTGGTCAACCTAATCCGATGGGTATCCCTCTGCAAGGATATTTACCCAATCAACCTATAAACCCCATGTTTCTGAATCCCCAACCCTATCAAACATGATGTATGGAAGGACCATCAAGTTTCACCATGCCATCAAAACCAATATATGTTCCTACTAGTATACCCATGTCGTATCAATACTACCAATATCCGCAAGCCAATTGACAACTTCCCTTTTTGGCTACATTAGATCTGTCTGATTTGTCATGTTTGACTAACGATCCCATACAACATGACCCATTATAGCCATTGATTCCGACCAAATTACCCTCTGATATTCCGAAGTCTGGTAGGAAACCTGGAGAAGATCCCAACAATCATGTAATGACCTTCCATCTTTGATGTTCTTCCAACTCCTTGATGGATGATTTCGTTTGCTTAAGACTTTTCCAGAGAAGTCTTACGATTTCTACAACAAAATGGTATATTGACCTGTCATGATACTCCTTTAGTGATTTTAACTCCCTCTTTATGGTGTTTTTGACTCATTTGCAACTTCCAATCCAGTATGAGACCGGTACCAAGCCTCCAACCTCTCTTAGGAAATCCACCTCCACCCATATATCCAATAATATTCATGATGGAGGTGGTGGTGAAGGTTGATTAAAGTTGCAATTTTCTACCAACTATTGGCAGATTGGTTCACTAAGTCCCTCTTACCACCCATTTACATAGATGTCACCATGGGAGGATTTGTCACCAAAGAGCAAGCGATCATCCGTGCTCAATATTTGGACCTGGTGTATTACCACTATGACACACTTTATGATTTGATTCCTAATGATCCCCATTCATCAAAAAATCCCTCAAGACTAGCTCCATAAGCCCATGTTGATGGCATGGTAGGTTTTGTGAAAGTACATTCTCATGCTCCCTCTCCTGCACATTTGTCAGAGGTGAATGCAATTAAATATTCTTCATCTCATCAACTTGGAGGAAAGAAGAACAATAAAGGAAAATCCAAAAAAAAAATTACCCAATAGGAGTGTACAAAACCCCAAACAACTGCTGAAAACAAGTCGAAAAGAAAGGTGAAGTTTCCATTATATGAAAGACGACCATTATATGAAAGATTTCCCTCATCGTGAGGAAGCCACAAAATTTTTAAAGGGAACCTCCCAACTTGCAGTGTTAATATACATTTTCCCACATTAGTAGCAACAAATGGTTTCCCACAATCCCACTCCTCCGTAAGGGGGCAACGTGGGTCATCCTCTGAATGAAGATTCTTCCACAAGTGCCCATGTCCTTATGTCTAATGAGACAGTTAGTCTAACAACTATGTCTAAGACATATGAAATTGTTCCATAAAACACTGCCAATGAAGGTGTTATTGATAAGCCCTCCACTTCCACTACTCCTCCACCTTCTGTCCCTCTTCAAATAAAAAAGCCTATTTTTTACTCAATGTTGCACATGCCTAAGAGAACAATTCAAAAATTGAATTTTAATCTAAGTGCCTATGTTTCCCAAAACTACAATATTGTTGAATATTTGGCATATGCACCTTGTGCTATGTCGACACTCAAAGTTCTACATAATTGTTCTAGTTAATGGAGAACCATGTTGTCATCTATTGGAGTTGTGGACCCAACGACATCTAATATTATTATGTTTAACCTAAAATATTTCAAGCCAAAGCTCTCCCACCACCTTACGTTCCAAATTTACACCATTCATGGGAAGAATATTCATCATACTATTTTAGATGAAGGAGCCTCGACTTGTGTCATGTATTTATATTGTTGGAGGGTCATTGGCTCTCTTGAACTAACAAGTCTCTCACTACCCTCAAAGTATTTTATGGATGTGGCTTCAAAACTTATGGAATCTTACACTCTTTAGCCATGGCGTTGGGGGGGGGAACCATTTCTATCGAAGTAGAAGTGGTCGATGTAGCCCTGGATTATAACTTGTTTCTTGGTCATCGTTGGTTTTATGCAACGAATATTGTTGCATATTCAGTCTTTCACCTATTGCAATTCCCTCATCAAGGGAAAATTGTGACCATCGACCAACTAGATTATTTCACACCCGACATTCATAACAACATTGCTAATAATATCCCTTTCTTGGGACATTCCAATATTGAGTATGAGAGTGTGAGGATCAATCTCCTCAAGGATTCCTCTCTCATGGGATTTTTTCCCTTTCCTGCCTCTAACCCGCCATGTCAGGTTTCCACGATAAACATGCTTTTGACTACGGTAAAACAATCCCTTGAATATTTTTATCTTTGGGTAATACCTAACCCATTTGAACTTGAATCACTAGGTGACACCATGCCACATAGTCCAAAAAATAACCATGAGTATATTTCATTGTTTGTTTCCATATCGTTTAAAAATGAAACATACCCCCCTCCAATTGAGTTGAGTCTTCCATTAGGTCTTCGAAACCAAATATTCAGGGTTCGATCCCCAGTGGAGTCAACAATTTTTGTTGTGGAAAATTTTCTCTTGTGGAGAGGTAGAACCCCCCTTGGATCAAGACCCCTTTGATCCAATACATAGAAAAAAAAATGGTGTTGTACTTCCCCCCTAGATCCACTCTATATGTCAACAATCAGAATGAGAAGAGAAGGATAGATGACTTACCTCTTTTCCATCAGTTTTCCTTGCTGCTCCAGCCCTTGATATTGATGTCCAAGATCTTGGTGCAAGAGAAGTCGTGCAAAAAACATAGTGACACCTCCTTCTTCTATGATATATTGTCAAGAAGAATAGATCTATATATATCGAATTAGATGAAAATAGAAATGCATATACTGAAAAATATAAACATGAGGGGAATAGTCCAATTTATATTTTGGAAAGAAATAAATAGTGAATCATTTACAACCTTAATGTTTATGTTGCAACATCTCCTCGAAGATCTCTTTTCCAACCCCTTGAGTCTCACAATATCAATGGTATGATATTCTCTATTTCTTCCCCCTTTCACCCAAGAATGACCTTCATTATATAGGACTTGAAACAACATAACCATAGGATTATTTTGGGGAAAGGATGGGATCAAATGAGGATTTAGTTGAAAAAACAATATTGACCTTTCCTTGGATAGAGGGTAGCTCAAACCAATCTCTAACCAACTAAAATCTCCCAGAAACAACCTCTCAAAAATAAGGCATATTCTTGCAACTACTTCATTGCCCCCCATCACTGAGAATAGGGTGACATTATCGCTCCCTTACAAGGAGTGATGATCAGGGTTTATCCCCCTCTGCATATGGGAATGGGGGCAATGAATCTCAACAAAATCCAAATAATCAAGATAAAAGTATTTCGACCTCCAAATGATAGGTTTCCCTTGCAACATGTCTAGGGATTATAACATGCGCTCCTACATGGTGGCGAAATTGTGAAAATTAGTAAAGTGTGATACTTAAGTGCAACATTTGGTAGTGCAACAAATAGGTGTGTAGTAATATCTTGGAAGGGTTTGCATAGCTCAATCTAGGAACTAATAGTAGGGGTATTTTTTAAGTGATTCTTATTAATCTAGTGCAGTTTTCTGGAAATAAACACAATTCTAGAACTATTATTATCATTTGGTGGTAATGGTTATATAATTTTCCCAATTCTACTATTCATATTATCCTTTGGTAATAATGTTCATGTTTAATTTATCCAACTATATACAACAAGATTAGCAGGCCTCCCTAATATAGTGCCAACATATTTGAATCCAAAATTTCGAGGACCATGGATTCTGGCAAGCGCCAGTTTTTTTTTGTCGGGTCTAGATACGATGATATTACCTAAATCACTCTTGTCATTACATGTGATTCTATATAATGGCTTAGGAATTTCATTACTAGAAAACTTGTCCTTGAATTCTTGTAGAATTTTCTAACTTTGGTGCAACAGTTGGATAATTTCAAGCTTTATCGAGAGAAACTTGTGAACATGTTAGGCCCAAAAAATTCCAGCAAGCTAATATCAGGAGCCTTATTTATAATAATCATGGGAGCCAATGTAACACCATGTTTCCCCTAGTTTGTAAATATAACTATATTGGCCAAGAAACTATGGAAAACTCAAAGGTGCGAATGTTTGATTTGATGGACCTTTGTATAAAAGGTCAATGAATGTAAATTATGTTATTTTAATACAAATTGGATATGTGTTGCATGACTTCTGGAAAGGGGATGTGATAAGAGAGACCACTAATTCTACGAAAGATATGGTAGAGGGTACCAGGAATGGTTGCATTAACTGCCACTGAACCAGTACTTTGTTGGATTTAAATTACTCAGGATCAAAACAACCCTTTGACCCAGGAATGAATTACAGTTAGGTTGGTAGGTGGTAAGACCTCCGCAAGAGTTAATGAGGATATGGGGAAGACCGCCCATATGTAAGTCTTCCAGACCTGACCACGGACTGGGAATTCGGGCCACATGCCATCTTTCTAAGAAAGGCAAGAGGGAAAGTGCGAGGGTTAGAGAGGAGGACCCGCGAAGAGAGAAGAGACGAGAGACTAAGCTATGGGGTTAAAGGAATAACTATGAAAAGAGTGCATTTTAATCGCGGGAAATAGAGACTGAGTTAGGAGAAGGAGAGTAACCTTCGTCCCTATCTATTTTTGTGCTGAAAGAAAAGATTTAATCTCAAAGCATTGTGGTCTAGCTCGGGGGTGGCTAGTGGTAAATACGTTAGGAGTCACTGAGCCTATGGTTGGGTGGAAATGAACACTCCTTCTAGCAATCGCTTCATGTTATCTAGTTTTGATAAGTGTTTTCATACTCTATGCATTGAATTGGGAATTAATGGTTGGATGCATGTATTGACGTATCTATAAATGTTTTTTGTATTGAAATGGTTAAGTTATGTGTATAAGTTAGCTGCCTTGATAACTTATACTTTTTCTTTTCCCGTATGCTCCAGTTTAACTCTCGAAGGTGTTTTCCCCAGAGAGATACCTCACAGCCCCGGAGTCAGAGAAGGCCTCTTGGCACTGCTACCGTCTTGGTAACCTCATGAGTTTACCTTGCCCCATTTTAGAACTTAAAGTTATGAAATTTAGGGAGGCATATCCTTCAGACCAGAAGTCTGTCAGGCCTTGAATTCTCACCCATGACCTTAGTCCAAAACCTGGCTAAGAGTAGAGCTCATAGCCCAAGAGTCATCTAAAGGTCCATGTGACCTAGGTCTAGGAACCCTGTGCTATGCCTGAAATGAGCTAGTTCATAATGATTTCGGAGCTTCGAGAGTTCGATGCCTGGAATGTTAAACTTCACGTTAGTCATAGGTACCTAAAATCCATGAGTAAAAAGAGTCATAGATGAACCAGGAACCTGACAAAGGAGATGGATGCGAACCATTCATCGGGAAGAAAACCCATCACAATCATCAGATCGACTCAAATACCCACTGGAATTAATGATTCAAACATCAACCACTCGATTAGATCAATGGTTGGGAATCATTGTGAAGTACGAAGGTGAAATTAGAGGACATGCTAGTTCTTGGCCTGCAATTCATCAATGTCATTGATCTCGTTGGGGATGGAAGATCAATGACCTTGATTAGATAAATTCAGGTGAGAACTTCCCAAATTTTGGAGATTGGGCCCTGCAATAGCTGTGAACTGTCGATATGTTAATGAAGATCGATGGTGGGGAATTATTGCGGAGCACGAAGGTGAAATTAGCAAACATGCTATTTATCGGCCCACAATTCACCAACGTCGTTGATCTCGTTGGGATGGAGGATCAACAACCACAATTAGTTCGAGTTGGGCGAGTACTTTTCGGATTGCGGAGATTGAGATATTCGATAAATAATGAACACCATGGGGCCCCGCAATCACTTTGAACCATCGATCTGTGAAAAAATCGTTATTGGCCAGATCTTGATCATGAGATATAAGGGATGTTGAAAGACGATTAGGCTGGAGCGATGAGGCGCAATGGCGCCATACACGGTGACATGGATTTAAGCTTGATGAGCCACGCGCCCCCTAGATTCATGTGCATCACCTACCCCGTAGAGCCTTTAGAATGTGACACATGTCATGCCAGGTGAAGGCACATGTTTCCCCTGACCCATCTACATGTCAGCCCCTGGTACGTGCCCACCTAGTCAATGTGGTTGGTGAAGGGACTGGAGCTTCGAGAATCCAAAGGGACTCGAAGTGTCAAAGTGTCAGAGTAGATCCTAATCATTAACACATGGAGGCACATTACAGTAGATTATTAACTCTGGAGAAGGGCCACTATGGAGTATTTGAACTGTTGAGCTTCGAAAACTCCCGAAGCCCGAAGTAGCGAAGAATATCTGGACCATTGGATCCAGAGGAACACGTGGCAGAGATATGTATGCTTTGGAGGAAAGGTACTTCAGAGGGAAGCGAGGGTGGAGTGTGTAGAAATCTTGAAGCCTGAATTCGTGAAGTGACTAGGACTGTAGATCTGGGGAACCTTCAGGTCCTATACTAGTCACATGATCTATGACGTAGTCATCCTAGCATTGACCATTTCGGGAGGATAGGAGTGTGGTGACACCAAAACTCCTGAAGGCTGAAGCATCAGAGTCCATCGTGACCGTTTAATAGAGGAGGATGTGTGTTAGAATATCTGACACTCTAAAAGGATTTCACTCCAGAGGTTTGCGTGTGTGAAGACTCAAGAAACTGCCAAAGCTCAGAGTCTCGAAGTGGATCAAGGCTGTCAAATTCTCTAAGGACACGCGGCATCAGATTGTGAACTTCGGAGTTTTTCCACTCCCGAGGATTCATGTGGTGGTTGTCTTGGCACCTGTCATCCCGGCGTCTAGTCATAGCTCATGGTTATATGCGACTGTAGACGGAGGGAAGGGGATAGGCCTGGATTTCAATTCAAAGGATGAACGTCGAATTTCCTGCTAACATGTGAGTTAGCCAAGGATCAAGCCCAGTCATTGGATTGGTTGGTGAATGGATCTCTACCATAGATTTTGGAATGTTGGAAGCTCTATGACATCGAAGGACTCGATATGGAGCTTATTGAGTTGGATCCACGTGAAATCCACATGCCCCCGACCAATGAACACCCAAGGAACTTGGGAGAGGTCTATTTGCCAGTTTTGAGCTTGGTTTTGAGCATGGAGACCATGGTTGGAACACTCTGGATGAGAAGAAGGTGCTAAAGACCCCGAATGGAGGATTTGAGATAGTTGAGGAAAAAGAAATTTTGACGACCCACCATTGGTGTGTTACAGCCAATGGCCATGCCAATAATTATTATCTCAATCCTATTACAATATCACATTGCACTATTGACAATTTTCAGGATCATCTTCTCCATTCTCTCTCAAGATTTATATAGGTGGGAATATTGCCTAATAAATATAATTGCTGATAATGATTCATGTTTATGGAGAGATATGAAATTTATACACTTTGATAAGGAATCGATTATACAATTGGTCTAGTCAATAGATAAAAATTCACATATCGATGTACAAACTGCCAACACATTTTCTTGGCTCTTCACATGGATTTGATCAAGCATGACTACAAGAAAGTCAAGAACATCACATGACTTCTAGGGTTTACCTGGTAGAAATACGATCATTTATTCAATATCCATACTTCTATAAAACAATCCCTAGCTATCAATAAACCTCGTATAGTAATGTCATATATTAATAGATAGACCAAAACAATCACCCAGAAAATTACCAAATCACACCAAAGAGGCTAGCGCACACCATAATCAAAACTCAACAATCCATATCACTTTTATTCACCATAATAGTTAGCCATGTAAATGTGGATGAAACTTCAGAGATAAGATCTAGCTAGCAAATGACATACACAATTTGCAGAAAAATGAGAAAAGACAGAAATGAGAGAGTGAGAATCAAAGAATTTGCATTAACCAAAATGAATGAATGATAATTTACACGTGATATACTATGTATAACTCAACTAATGTGCACAGGAGGAGAATTTGATGCACCATATTCATGGTCTAGAGTGATCTAGACATACATTGGTATTTACGGGATTTAATTGCCACCTAGTTTGATTTAACTAGTCTCTCAGTCTTCAGTTAACCGACTGAAAAAGAGTGAAGTGAGGAGGAGATCAGGGAATCATGAGTAATGTTCTAATCTGGTGATAATCCTAAGGATAATTCACATTAGTGGGTGATGATCCCAATTCTCCATGGTGATGGAACCAATATGGCATCAAGACTCCACTCAACTGATCAAATTGAAGTGTGAATTGAAGAAAATATTCTCCTAGAATGTAGGAAAAGGAATATTCTCCCTAAACTATAGGAGACTTAATAATGGCTAATAAACATAGGGAAAACCTTAGAAAAAATAAATTCTAGGTGTGTGCGAAGTATCTCCAACACCCCCCTTGAACATCACTATGATGAAAATAAAGAATGGGTCTCGGCAACGAGGCCATGTTAGGTACCCGAAAACAAAAGATACATTGAACTGATTAAGATGAAGTGTGAACTGAAGAGAATATTATCCTAGAATGTAGGAAAAGGAATATTCTCCCTAAACTATACAATACTAAATAATGACTAATAAACATAGGGAAAACCTTAGGAAAACAAATCCTAGGTGTGTGTCAAGTATCTCCATCACCCCCTTGAACATCGCTATGGTGAAAATAAAGAATGGGTCCCAACAACGAGTCCATGTTAGGTACTCGAAAACAAAAGATACACGGAAATAAATGAGGAAGGAGGGAAAAAATCATGGGAAAACCCCCCCTCAAAGTACAATGTATGTAAAAAAATAAGTGGCAGTTGCTAGGAAAATGTGTCCTTCACTCATGTTGAGCACTCAACTGACCCTAAAAAGCATATGTCAAATTTTTAATTTTTGGGTACCACTTGATCTTTGCGCCAACTGATTCAAATTCATTTTGAGAAATGTTTTTGTCTTTGCTTATTATTTTAACTCTCATTTTTTTCTTGAAGTTATGAAACCCTGTGATTTAAAAGGGCTTAACACCTAACTAAAGAACTAACAACCAAAACACTTCACCCCACACGTGCAAATTCGGCATCGGAAGGAATTTCAAGATGGAAAAGAATCAACCGAAAAACATCAATCGTTGAGCACTGATATTCACTAGTATCGGAAAAAGGAATTTTTGTTTTATGACAAGTATTACATAAAGATATTGTCGATAGACGATCCCCTTCGGCATTGGTAAAAGTTGAGGGGAATAGACATTAACAAAGAAATAAAGATATCGCTGATAGTTGATACCCGACGCGCTTATCGGAATCGGGGAAGACCAAAAAGGATCGCAATGAACATTCTAACCACACTAAATATTTTTACTGATCACTGATCCTTGAAGCATTTCAACATCGGGACTTTTTCGAGGAAGCTAATCCGAAGAAAAACACATGATAGGTTTATCCCCGATCATTGACCCTCGATATCTTTTCGAGCATTGTCGAGCCCATGTTTGTTTTAGAATGCAGATATTGAAGAAAGTCTCGATTTCGATTAATACACGCAAATTAGTTCACCGGTCTTCAACGCCACGTGTCTTTACTAGATTGGAGAACCATACGGTCTAGTTTCACCCCAAGTCATTCTTGGTTACCTAGGTCCAAATCATACCTCTGAGTCATCTTTGCCACGACAACATTGTATGATGAGATTGATCAGCGTTGGAGATTTTTCGAGGGACATCAATGAAAACGTTCATAGTGCATCCCCGATCCACCCACTGAGAAAGCGACATGATGGGACATTTTAGCATTAGATACGATTAGATTTGGATCATTTTAGGGGATAATTAATACCAAATCCCACATTAGTTTCTACCATGTGTGCCAACCAAAATGGTCGTTTAAAATCACCTATAGACCACATCACCCCCACGCCTCTGCCATCAACCCATGACGAATTTAAGTTGCATAGATTCGGCAGTATATTGTTTGAACTTCACTCATCACCCAAATTGAATGGTTGATGCGACATGGTAAGTCCTCCCCTGGTTTAAATTCTCTTGAGCCATTGTAAACAAAATCATTCTGCGTGCAAGGAAATTCAGAGCATCTGGAGAAGTGAGACAAGTAATTCGAAGTCTTCAAAGATCTCATGAGTATCAAATAACTATTTTTAGCAATATTTACAGGTATGTATCCAAGTCTGTGGATTTTACATGGTTACATTTCATATATTTTATCTAGTTTTGTGCCTTACACAGTCTCTAAAGGTTTATTTCAATTGCATGAACAATTCCACCAAGAAATCCAACCACTAGACAATCGTCGAGGGTGCCAAAGCTGAAGGAACCAGAGGTAGGTGAAGGCTTCTCTCTAGGGGTCACAAAATAGTTGAAATACACTCTCAGACTAGAACCTTTCATTAGAATAGCAACAAAGAAGGTCTTCATCCAGCCTCCGACCTTTGGAGACATAGAGGCAAGCATAGGGTCCAAGAGGACACTCCCACATTGGGGAGAACTCTTCAAAATGATTAGCCGGGAGGAATTCCTGGAATATATCCCACATAGTGACCCAGAGGTGAGAACGCTCGATGACAAGGTGTTTTCTAATATTTGATGGTCATACTTGCACATGGTAGCAATAATAACTCATGTGTTTCCCTGTATAGAAATTTTGAAGTGGCTCATCGACCACACATACACACATAAGTGTTTAATCAATGATGAAAATGGTGGGTATGTCGTGGTCTTCCTTCTAGCAGAGGTCCAGAAATATTACAAACTCCGAGACCTCGAGGAGCGGCTGAATAGAGATTTTATGGTGAAATTCTATGAGTTCCATGACACCAACCGGTTGATGGCCTCATGGTGGAGGGAAGACAATAAATACACCAACCAGAGCATAGGCTGGTACCAGATGACCAACTTAAGGGAGCCATACATCTACTTGATGGCTCTCATCTGTCAATTATATGGGGAAAAGGAATGCTCTAGATTTTCAGAGGCATGGATTCCCTTAGCTTACATAGTGGCGATTTCAAGGAGTGGCTTCAACTGGGGAGCCATCATTTCTAAGAAACTGAGTATCTGCATACAACTGGCTCAAACATCGAAGGAAGGAGAGACACCAACCTTCTACATGGCTTCATATTTACTTAATGTCATGTGCGCCAAAAACATTTTCATCGCCATGAATCTAAGCTGGTATGTCACAAAGCTCCCGGTCCACGTATATTTTAGCATCCTATGGGAGAACAGGTACAAGAAGTCTTACTCTCTCATCTGCGATGAATTCATCGCATGAATTTATTTCATTCTTTTTAACAAATAATGCCTGAGACTATCGGCTGTGGCCAAGAAGATGATATCAAAAGTAGGACACTGGTACTTGGACAAGCGTGACACCTACATCAGGGTGTTCAAGGCCACCAGAGCATCACATTTCCTACTAGTTCATGTCCCAGACTATCTTGTAGTAGGATAAATATGCTACCAGACCATCCTACAAGGATACAATGCCACTCTGGTCAAGGACAAGAAGAATGCATTCATTCCCTATGGTTTCCATGTAGGTTTCTACTTGGTTAAAGATACAGCTCAAGACAAACAAGAAGGGTTGATCCAGCTGGAGTTCAAGTTCCAGATATGTCAATTCCGCAAGAATGATCCAAAAGGCCTGGTCTTACAAAACTCCTTGCAAGTGTCGTCCTGCTAGCCATACGCCCACGACAAATTTGAAGATGAATTATTCACTAAAAATTCCCAGGACTGGGACGAGGTGGTAGCAAGGATGATCGACCCCAAAATGAATAGTTTCAGGGCCATGAGCCTAGATGAATAGGTGACGAACATAGAGCAATCATTTCAAGAGGCTCTCAGAGCTAGGGAATAAATCAGAGTGACTGAAGCAACAGAGGTTCCCTTGCTAGCCCCAATGCAAGATATAGGTTTCTGTATGACTCAGGATGCACAGGAGAGGGGGTTGCTCATGATAGAATAGGCACAACAAATAATTTATTAGCTGCAAGATGAACCAGATATCAGAGGAATGACAGGGTCTCCTGCTGACAACCCAGATGGAAGCTAGATAGGCCCAAGTGGCCCTGAACTAATAGACATTGATAAAATCGTCGGGTTAGACAACCCTGAAATCACAACACCACAGGCTGAATCACTGTGGGGTGTTTCATATCAGCCAGAGATAGTCGAAACATCAGGCAAAGAAAGTGCACCAAACCCCCTCAACGAATTGATAAACATCTATGATGATGAAGAGAGCCCGGAGGTATCCCTGGTGACCCCTGTACAGATCATAGAGGAAAAGGAGCCAGAGAAATCATCTTCCCCAGATCCTGACGCTAAAATTCACCTTCCAAAGAATGAAGAAGAGGTTGAAATCATATTATACACTAAGTTGCCTGATGCACTAGAGACTTAAGCAGATAGTTTGAAGGATGAGCCAGAGACGGGTGAACAAAAGGAAGAATCTCCACAGCAGGAAATCGACATCTCAACGGTCGATAATCAAGTAAGTGTCAAGCCTACCCCCAATTCCTCAATTTCAATCGGTACTCAAGTTCCCAATGAGAAACAAATAGAATCCATGCTTTCAGAACATAGGGAAGAAGTTCAAGAACCCAGTCTTGAACAAATATATACCATCGAGAGTCTGGGAAATACGCTCACCTTGGGAGATTAGCAAATACCTGAACCCATGGATGAAGTTGTTGACATACATGCCATCGCTTACGAATGGAAACGAAAATCTATCATCCAAAGAACCAACAAGAAGAGGAGGATCACAATAGATCGCTCCATCCTCATGACCATAGAGGAAAATTTGATAAATATAGAGCATACCAAAACATCCAAACTTATCGACGCAGGGATGTAAATCACATATGCCACCCTGAACAGAGATAAAAGGGATGAAGAGGAGCTAGTCACTTCTTTGAAGGAATTGGAACATCTACACCATTTGGAAAAGTATTACCAGGACACCACACAGGCCGTGGTGTTCCTAAAAAGCGAATTTCAGGAGGCCTATAGAAAATTTACCGATTATTGGCACCTATTCACTGCAAGGATATTCAAGCTTCAAGAAGACACCCTCATGGCACTAGAAATGTGCAAGGATATGGAGAGGTGGTATGAGAAAGCACACCAAGTCATGGAAAGGATCGACTATATTAGCGTGGTGCAACAAGGTCGAGAAGTCGAAGAGCACGGCATCCGGGTACTAAACGAAAGTAGCATCGACCACATAATGAAATCAGTCAAATATTGGGAAAAAATGGCTCAGGAACCTCATCGGGAAATTCAAGAGAAATGGGTTGAGTGCGAGAAAAGTTGGACCAAGATCAACTAGGTAATGAGAGACATAGGCCTCCCTGAATTCGACACACTCGATGAATTTGTCGACTTGCGCGACATAGTCAATTCACATGCCAAACAAGACTCAATCTAGGCTATGGAAATAATGAAGGTGGCAGAAATGACGCCAGGACAGGTGCAACAGTTCATGGAGCACCTGATCAAAGCTTGAGCCATGTTACAATAGTTAAGTGCTAGAATAGTCAAGTATTGGGCATGAGCAATAGAGATAAGAGATATGAGATATCCTTTCGGCCCCAATGGAACAACATAGATTCTTGTTTTCTAACACATGCAAGGATCTCTTCATCAAGTGGTCAGAGTACGAGAGGAGTCATCCACTCAAGTGATATCATTTGATGACTCTTTGAAAACTGATAGAAGAAAGCGCCATGTGGCGAGTTTTGTTTTACATAGATGCACTTTGATTATTATTTTTAGTTAATTATATGTTATAATAAGAGGATCAACCTGTTATCAAGGGTCGAGGGTTGTTACAAAGACCCTCATTTTTGGTTTTGTAAAGAACTATTTCATAGGTGCCTTTAATTGAGAATTCTTGTTTACGACCAAAGACAAGTTTGTGTTTTTTCATCAAAAGCGTGAATGATTGGATGCAGAGAAGAATTATTTTTTATTTTGTCTCATGAATGGATGTTGTAATGGGTAAGAACTTCTAAATCTATTGATAAGTTATCTGATTCAATGTTTTACATTTCTTGTCTCTAATGATGAAGATAAATTGTTGTGTTAATATGTGATTGATGATTAGAGTTAAGGAAACTATTTTTCTTGCCATTGTTTATCGCATGCATGTTTTATTCTGATAAATTATATCTCATTCAGTAATTGGAATACTAGTAGGTTAATGTGTTAGTACTAGGAATGTGGTAGAGAATCATTGTATGCATGCTAGAGTGAAAGGGTTATCCCAAAGCTCAACCTTTCTCTAGTAGGTAAGCTTTCCCACTTTGTTACCTAGTTGGTTTATATCATATTTTATCTTGTATCGGTCCCACCTATAAGAGAAAATTACAAAAAGAGAACGTATGAACTGAAGAAAGAGTCTTCACAAGAAAATGTAAAGCCCATCGATTAATTGGTTGGATCGCAAGATCTGGAGAACCATTCCACCATTAAACGCTGCAGATTCTAATTGGGCCTCGGTGGTGGGTTTGGTTCGTATTTTTGAGTTAAAGGGATTTAGGACCCCTCAACAGAATTGGCACTAGAAGGAGGGCTTGAAGAATAAATGGCTGAAAATATTTGTTACAAAATATTTCACACAGCCTGTAGATTCAAAACATCCCACATGCATGGCTAGTCATTCCCAAGACATCCCACACACACTTAGTACTCCTGAAACGAGTAACTTACCCCAGCATGAGGAAGAACTCATGTTACTTGATATACCTTATGCTCTTCCCCATGAGGAATTGAACCAATTCATAAGAATCACAAGAGCTTACGCCCGACAGATCGATGCATTTCCCTCATCCCCCTTACTCCCTTGAAGAAAACAAATAAGAAGACCAGTGGTTGAGTCCCCTGACTAGGTTTTTGTGCACACAGTAGAAGACCTAATAGATTTCACACTCACTGAAATTGAACATCCTCTTAATATAATTCTCGAAACACCAGTTGATAACTACTTTGAGCCCAACAATTTCTCTGAAGAGGAAGGGTTTAACTCAGAACACTCAGGTTTGGGATCTAAATACATGGAATATAACAATGACCATAATAAAGAAAGGAGAAACCTACCTCAAAATAATCAACCTTGGTTGGAAAAATATTCTTTGGCCATCCCTAGACAAGTACATAACCTTCCCCAACATCCAGATAAGTTACTCCCTAAATTTGACCCTGAAACCTCAGGATTGCCTGAAGACCATATCAAAAAATTCATACTAGCTATCAAACTGATGAATGTCCAGCATGAAGACATAGTATGCAGGATTTTCCCCTACACTTTTGAGAACTCATCCTCCACGTGGTATTTTAATTTACCTATAGGGTCCATAACTAGTTGGACGAAGTTTCAAAAGGAATTTCAAGATAAATTTGCCGAAGAAACCACTACTGGAGCTTTGATGGCTAAATTGTTCATCACCACCATGAGTTCAAAGGAGAAGGTTAAATATTTCAATCAAATATTCACAACTATATTAAACAAATTTCAACCCAAAGCCAAACCTATGCAGGAGTTGCAAATCAAAGTATATGCTAATTCTCTCCCAGCTTCCATTTCCATGTTTGTGAAGAGGGTTGCCAAACCAACCTTTGCTGAGAATTTTGAAGAAGCCAAAATGATAGAGTTCCAAATGAAGGGATGTAAAGAAGGCCAGGTCTCATTAGTTAAGAAATAAGTTCAACCTCCTCCCAGGAGAGGACTCTTGTTGACTAGACCCCCAGGGAAACAAATAGAACAAGGTCCCGAAAAGGGAAGTGGGGATATAGAAGACCTACAACGCATGGTCAAGAAGTTATCAAACGAAATAATAGACATGAAGAGAATTGAACGAGAGGGAAACCAAGGCCAAAGGCCCTATAAACCCTTTTTCAAAAGGAATCCACCGTTCAAAGCAATTGAACCTCCCCCAGCCAACTTAAACATCGATCTGGGAAATGTAGCATCCGACTCTTTCTTTACTTATCATCAAGAGAATCACTCTGAAACTGCCCTCAATGGGTGCATGCCATGAATTTGATGTCCAACCAGTTTTTAGACGAAGTCTCCCTAACTGAACAATCAAGCGGCTCAGTTATGAACATTTCTGAGCAGGAAGAAGTTGCTCCACTAAAAAAAATAGCCATGTTGATATGGGACCCTGACCTACCAATTCCTTCTAATGACCTATTTGAGGTTCAAGGACCACCCGCCGAAGTCTTGGTTGTGTAAACATGAAGTAGGGGTCAACTTGTCTCAAACGACCTCACTACAACCCACACTTCGGGAGGAAAATCAGCTCTCGATCAACCAAAAGCACATTTTTATCCCCAAAGAAACCCTATAAACATCCATACATGAGAATCTCCCAAGCTAGACTACAACATAGTAGAAGACTTGAAAAATTTGAAAGAAAATATATCATTCATGGACATGTGTAGAATCCCTCAGCAAAAGGACTTTCTGATACAAGCATTGAAATCAGTAGAAAATCCTACAACAAGCACTGACCAAGGATGAAATCTAACTCCCACATATGTAGGAAATAAACCAACTGTGAAGGCTTGCTCTGAATATAAGAAGGGAAAACCTTTCATCCCACCTTTCCTTTTGACAATTGAAGTCTTCAACCGAAACCTCCATAACTGTCTGGTCGACTCAGGAGCATATTCTAATGTTATGCCTTTGTCTATTTGCAAAAAATTAAACGCGAATCCTCTCAAAAGCGATAAACATGTGATACAACTAGACAGAACCCAGGTAAAGGTTATGGGAGAAATAAAATATGTGATGATCAGAATAGCGACACACCCTAAATTTGTGCAAGTAATTGATATTATTGTAGTAGATATCCCAGAAGCTTATGGATTATTGTTGAGTCGATATTGGTCCGAGAATTTAAATGGATACTTTAGTATAGACTGGGCTCACCTTTGGATACCATTGAAAGGACATCTGGATATGATCAGGATCGATAGGGAAAGGTATCTAAAACATAATGTTACCGACTTAGAAACCCTCAATGAACCTCATCAACAGATTTCCCTATACTAGGAAATTATTCTTGTGACTCTGATTTCGGGAATTTCTCCCCCCTCTCATCTTACAACCCTCTTACTCAAAACTTCGAAATGAGTTTTCATGAAAAATTGCCAACGGCGGTAGAGGAAACCTTCTTCAGTCAAGAAACTACGTTAGAAATCTTGGAACAAAAGGGAGAACAGGAAGAAAGTATCAAGAAAGAGGAAATTGATAGGTTTTTGCCACAATTTTGGACCTTATACTTTGATGGATCTGAATTTCAATAAGGTTCAGGGGCAGGGTACATCCTCATTGATCCAAAAGGTAAATGACATTTCTTGTCCTGTAGACTAGAATTCGAATCCATAAACAACATCGCCAAGTATGAAGCTCTAGTACAAGGGCTAAAGAAATCCATAGACTTAAACGTTAAAGAATTGAAGGTTTTCAGATATTCCGAGATCATCGTTAGACAAGTAAGGAACACTATACATTGCAACTCTCCACACCTGAGGAATTACCAATAGAAAGTGCATAGGATTATAGAGAATTTTGAAGCCTTCAACATTACAACTATTCCTAGAGAAAAGAACATTCTTGTTGATTCTCTAGCCACCGTTGCCTCAAGGCTATCACCTATAGAAGATTATGAAGCCTCCCAGTTCACTGTGGAATTACTATACAAACCATCAGTGCCCAACAATATTTCTAATTGGAAGGTCTTTGAATGAGATGAAGAGATCATAAACTTTTTGACCAATAAAGATAATTTTAAAGACTTGGCTATTGACGATGAAGTATTCAAGGAACAATCAGCAGAAACCAATCCTCAAACAGATAAATCGACTGACAAACTAAGGTATCACATGATACTGAAGGGAATATCCAATTTGGAGAACCTTTTTGACCTAAGGGAAATATTTAAAGGATCATAGAACGCAAAGACGGGGAGTTCTTGTCCCATGCATGAAACTATAAACCTAGGAACCCAGGAAAAACCTAAGAATATAAATCTTGGCAAGACAATATCTAAATATGAAAGGAATGCCTATCTAAAACTTTTCAGACAATATAAAGATGTCTTTTCATGGTCCTACCGAGATCTGAAAACTTACGATACATGTATCATTCAACACACTATCCCATTAAAAACTGAAGTGAAAACCTTACGATAGAAGCTCTAGAAGTACCATCCATCCACAGAACCTCTCATGTGTCAAGAGTTAAAGAAACTATTCTATGCCAATATCGTTTTTCCATTCAGACACTCTGCATGGGTAGCAAATTTGGTCCCTGTGAGGAAAAAGTCTGGGGAAATTCGTCTATGCGTAGATTTCAGAAATCTCAACAGAGCTTCAAAAAAGGACAACTACCTAGTCCCACCAATGGAGAAACTCTTGCAGATCGTGTCTGGATCTGAGATTTTCTCCCTGCTGGATGCTTTCTTAGGTTACAACCAGGTTCTAGTCTCAGAAGAAGACCATTTTAAAACTACTTTCCGAACCAAGTGGGGAACTTTCGCTTATAAACACATGGCCTTTGGGTTAATCAATGCAGGGGCAACCTTCCAAAGGGGCATGGACGTAGATTTTTGAGGACTAATTAAGAAATGTGTAGTATTCTATTTAGACGATGTAATTGTTTATTCAAAGAACAGAGAGGAGAACATCCAACACTTAACCCAAATTTTTGAAAGGTGTAGAAAATACGGTATATCTTTGAACCCTAGGAAAACTATCTTTGGTGTTGAGGAGGGAAAGCTATTAGGTCATATTATATCCTAAGTAGGAATTTGCATAGACCCAGAATGATTCAAGGATATAACTCATCTCCCATTACCTCACAACAAAAAGGCAATGCAATCCTTCTTTGGGAAAATCAATTTTGTAAGAAAATTCATCACTGATTTCACTGAGACTGTCAGACCATTACAAAAAATGATCCACAAAGATGTTGAATTTAAGTGGGATGATGTGAAAAAGGATGCTTTCAAAAATATTAAGACTACGATATCTCAGTCTCCAGTGTTGTGAAGCCCCAATTTTAGCAGAGATTTCTTCCTCTATACTTTCACCTCCGACCAATCGCTAGTTGCAGTATTAACTCAGAAGGATTAATACAACAATGAGGCTCTAGTGTCGTTCATGAGCACTAACCTCCAAGGATCTGAACTAAATTACCCTGCCATCGACAAGCAGGCTTATGCAGTGAAACACTTCAAATCTTACATCCTAAAGTATCATACCAAAGTCATAGTGCCTCACCTTACATTCCAATCCTTATTCACTCAACAAGAGATGGGGGGAAGAAGGGGAAACTAGATGGTAGTGTTGAGCACTCAACACACCCTAAAAAATCTGTGTCAATTTGTTACTATGTTTACTTTTTGGGTACCACTTGATCTCTTGCAATGTCTGATTCCCACTTCAGTATGAAAAATGCTTCCTTGATTTATCATCTCTTGTGTTTTCATGTTTAAACCTTTAAAGTCTTCTTGAGCATGTGAAAATCATCATAACTTTAAAAGGGACTAACATTTACTTAAGGAATCAATAGCTGAAACTCTTCTCCAACGCGCTTAAGAAGTTTGGCATCGAGAAATATTAAAGTGATGAAAATCTCTTGATAAAACAAAAGTAGCTGAGCACTGAATCCCACCAATGTCGGCAAAAGGAGGTCTCTCATATCCGTAAATAAGATTCACTAAATATATTTCCCAAGATCGACTCGTTCGGCATTGGCAAAAGATTAAAAGAATAAGCGCCGCGTGAAGTAAAGGTGATATCACCAATCGCCGAATTTTGAAATATTTCGACGTCGTGATTTTACAAAGATGATAACCCGCAAAGAAACTACACACTCAAACTATCCCCGATCACCAATCCCTAATACCTTTCAGCATCGGAGGTTGTAACAGGGGGACACTAATGAAAAAATACACAAGGATATCATCAGTCCTCGATCTGTCCGCTGGAGAGACATGATGTGATGAGACATTTTAGCTCTAAGATACATTAGGTATGACACATTTTAATTGTTAGTTCATTTGTAGATCATGCATTAGTTGCTAATTCATGCGCAAATCAAAAGGGACTGCTTAATCATGTCGATACATTGCATCTCCCTCTGCACCTTCGCCGTCAACCGAGTTAGAATTTATTTGCAGAGATCCGACCGTAGTTTGTTTTGAATTGCATTAATTACTCATATTAACTAATTGATACAACTGATAGGATCTCTCCCATTATATTCTTTTGAGTCATTGTGTATGAACCTATTATGCACGGCAAGGATTTCAGAGCACAAAGAGGAGCAAGGCTAGAGATCTGTAGAAGGCTTCCAAGCTTTAGTGAGTATTAAACAACAATTTTAGCAAGCATCATAGGTATGTATCGGCTTATGGTGTTTTACGCTTCATTTCATATGTTTCCACCCAACGCTACTCTGTACACATGTTTAAAGGACCATTTTCAATTGCAAGAACAATGCCTCTAAATAAACCCACCACCAGGAAATCCCAAAGAGTGACAAAGATGCAATAACCAGAGGTGAAAGAAGGTTTCTCCCCAGAAGTTGTGAGGCACTTGGAATTTGCTCCAAAACTAGTGCCCGTCATTAAGACAGCCACCAAGAAGGCCTTTGTCCATCCCCCAACATTTGGAGACACAGAGGCAAATAATGGGGCCAAAATAGTATTCCCTCATTGGGAATAATTGTTTAAGAAAACCAAGAAGGAAGCACCCCTCAAGTATACCCTGCACAACGATCCTGATACAAGAAGACTCGATGATGAAGTTCTCTTGAATGTTCGCAAGGCCTATTTGCACATGGTGGCAAGAAGAACTCTAGTATTTCCCTGCATCAAACTCTTGAAATGGATTATTGATCACACCGATGCACATAGATGTTTAGTTAACGATGACAGTGGTGGATGCGTCAAGGTTTTCCTCCCAGTAGAATTTCAGAGTTACTACAAACTCAGGGAACCGAAGGAATGTTTAAACACTTAATTTGTTTTGATCTTCTAATAGAGGCATGACACCAGCAATATTATGGCATCTTAGTGGAGATAAGATAAAAAGTTCACCAACCGTAACTCTGGCTAGTACCCAACGGCTAATCTGAGGGAGCCGTATATATACCTAATGGATCTCCTCTACAGATTGCATGGAGAGAAAGATTGTTCTCGGTTTTCAGAGGCTTGGATGCCTCTAGCTTTTACAGTATCCATTTCAAGAATGAGCTTCAACTAGGGTGCAATCATTTCCAAATAACTGAGAACTTGCATACGACAAGATCAAACACAAAAAGAAGGAGAAACCCCTTTCTTGTACATGGCCTTGTATCTGTTGGAAGTCATCTGCATCAGGAATGTTTTTTCTGGAATGAACTTAAATTGGCACTCCTCCACGCTCCCAGTCTATGTATACTTCATAATCTTATGGGAAAAAAGGTACAAGAAATCCTTTTCTCTTATCTGTGACCAGTTTATTGCATGCATTTATTCTTTGTTGTTCAAGAAAGAGTGCCCAGGGCTATCGGATGAAGAAAAAAATGTTGTATCAAAAGTAGGTCACTAGTATCTAGATGAGTGTGAGACCTACATCAGGGTTTTTGGTGCCACACGGGCACCTCATCTGTTACCCATATATGTTCTTGATCGACTGGTGTTAGGGGAAATTTGTTATCAGACCATTCTGCAATGCTATAATGCCACTTTAGTAAAGGATAAGAAGCGGTCCTTCATACATTATGGGTTTCATATTGGCTTCTACATGGTCAAAGACACCACGCAGGCTAAGAAAGAAGGGCTAAGTCAATTAAAATTATGATTCTAGACTAGCCATTTTTGCAGGCACGATCCCAAGGGTCTGGTCCTCAAACATGCATCGCAGGTATCATCCTATTGGCCTTAAGCCCATGACCGGTTTGAAGATGAAATTTGCACCGAAAAGGCTCAAGGATGGAATGAGGTGGCAGAAGGATGGTTGATCCTAAAACAACCAGGTTCAAGGATGTTGACACGAAGTTTAAATTGTACCCTTTGAAACTTGAGACTTTGTTATTTCCTAGTCATGGAGCCGCCTTTAGTTATATAAAGTGGGGTCAAAGTCTTTCGATTCTTCGGATTCGGTTTCCAAATACCCACGAAATATGTTTGTTAATTAACAACTCCATTGTCCCAGTGAAAAAAACCCAAAACCTTTATTATTTAAAGAAATATGAGGAAAACAAGTGAACGTTATAAGTCCCGACACGCTTTTCACAAAACACCTTTTAATCGTGATTATTTAAGACTTTAAACACAATCAACAGTTTTTAACCTTTCGCATTTCAGGTTTCCTTGCATTGAAATGTTTTCAAAATATCGAATTTTGAACTTATGATCCCCGATTTTCTGAAAGGAAGAAATTAACTCCTAATCTCGATTAATTTAAATATTAATACAAGCGATTAATGCGTAAACTAATCCCGCCACGATTTTTCGATTCAGGGTTTTCTTATGATAGTTTTCTTGGAGATAGGATCCTTGAAACTCTGAAATGTGAAATTGTGATTCTTTAACAAATATAAAACAAATCTAAATTAACTTTAAAATGGAATTAATGATGAATAAACCACTTTTCGCATTTTGCATTTCGGGATTTGTTGAAAGCAATCCTTCGAAGCTCCTGTTTTGAATTCGCTGACATACGATAGCATTAATAACAAATAAATGGATATTCTTGTCACACAAAGGCATATCTACGAGTGTATCACCCTCATTAAAACACTAAATTCCTATCACCTGCGTCAGTACGCTCATTGCAAGACGAGTTAAAGGTTCATATGGTTCTGTGTTTCAAATTTCATTCTTATTTTTCACCGTCAGGAATGATTTGCATTCAGCCTAAGCTTATACATTTTTCCTCTGCATCAGGTTTACATTCTATCATGAACATTATGGCACCTAGAAGAGCATCAAAGAAAAGAGAATAAGCAACTGAAATCTCAAGCCCATAAGGAGATGTTGTGTCTGATACAACAATGCATGCCATTGATTCCATTAGATCCTAGAGACAAATGTTTGAACTGTTGGACTACAAAATCAAGAATTCCCTCCATGAGTCCAATAACAAGCTCTGAGACATAGAAGAGTCAGAACTGCACAAAATAGCGCCACTCTCACAACTTATGTCTTACAACGACATGATCAGTTGGGCCTTATAGAGAACGAACGTGTAGACAAGGATCATTTTAGACAGTCAAGGGGTCATCGTCGGCTCCTTTAGACCGGAGCATATACAAGTAATGTACAAACTGTCTCCCAATCCCAAATACATTTATAATAAAGAGTTCGTAAGTAACTTTCAAAATAAAGAATGCATAGAGGCAGATCAAACATACCCCGACATAATCAAAGACTGGTGGAGAGACCCAACCAAATTCAGGGCCAATACCCATGGCGTTTATGCCACAACTTTATTGAATGAGTACATGGTCTATGTGGCCATAATGCTATGCAGACTTTTTGGGAAGAAATACAATCCACATTTCCTTGTAGAATGGGTGCCCCTTCTACATGAAGCAGCCGAAGGCTACAACTTCAATTTTAAAAAGATTCTATTAGATAGCCTGGTTAAGGAGGTTATGGAATATCAAATCGCTAGATCCAAAGGCTAACGAGTGGCCTTTTATATGTCTACATACATTATGGATGATATATGTGTCATAAATCCTTTCCCCTTGATGAACTAGAGTTGGAACCCAACCTGCACTGAGCCCATTCATGAATATCATTCTAAGTTACGGGAGGAAAATTCTAAGGATTCTTTCTATGAAATTTTTCATTTCTTGGTACTACCGGTGCATCAGATGTTGTATGGGTATGCACCCCACCGCCCCCCGCACATTTCAGAGTTGGTCATAGGAAGCCTCAAGGCAGTTTCCAACTAGTTTATCGAGGAGAATTTCTCCTACATCAGGGTTTTCGGATGTTCCATTCCCCCCCATGCACTTCCAAAATTCCTCCCTGATAGGCTAGTATGCAGGAAGGTATCAAATCAAATAATAACACCTGGCATTGGGATAGAACTGAAGGCATCTCAGAAGAAGTCTTGGCCAATATTTCCCATACAAATTGGGAAGTCGTCACTACTCAACTTAGGACACTCCAAAGTTGAAGCTGTAGCAATAGAAGAGGTCAAGATGGTAGATATCGAACACAGGAAATACGACCCCTATCAGGTAGTGGGAAATCACATGGCTCATTGTGGCATGAAAGCATATGAATATGATAAATCTCCTTGTGATGACATGTTCAAAGAGGCCAAAACCTATGAAGAAGTGTTAGATAGGATACAAGCATTATCATTTGAATTTCAAACCAATCTTTGAACCTTCCAGAAACACACATGAAGCGGTTTGCCTAAGGTACTATAGGGACAGTCAACAACCCCTCCTCTAGCACAAGAAAATACCCCCCCCCAAGTCATGGAAAAGAAGTGCAGAATAAAGCAAATACTAAGGAAATTCCACAGGAGACTGAAACGTCTTCTCAAAAAATCGAAGTTCCACAGAAAGACAACCCAGGATACCGCCCGAGTCTGGTAAATCAACTCCCCCCTCATCATCAAAGATTTCTGCTGACATTCTTGAGAAGGTAGGGGAAACACCATCTATGGAGTTGGGCAACCCTATTACATCCCTGACTCCTCTACAGTCAACTTTTGGCATTCCTCATTTACAAACCATATATGCTAGTGACCTTACCCCTATCTCAAGAGATGAGATACCCCCCTCTGATTACTTCTTTAGTAAAAAGAGGAAGGTTGTGTTGAAACAATAGATACATCATAGATAAGGTGCTATGGTAAAGAAGCATAGAGTTTTGGTAGACGGACAGAACGTGGAAGAAGAAGAATTCACCACAGAGGTAGCATGCTCTATTGGAGATTTGGTGATAACCAATATGTTCATAGTGGACAGTATGAAAACAAGGCTAAGGAAGAAGAATCATATGATATCTCAGTTGCAAATACAACTAAAATACAATGAGAAAAATATCAGCAAAGAGATAAACAAAGGGCTAGAACATTCTAGATCCGCTGAAAAACAAGAAATTCAAATGCTTAAGGAAAGTTTGAATGAAATGTATACAAAGATGTAGGCCATTCGAGGATAGGCCACCCAGCAGAAAGAATTAACTAAACAGTTACAGGAGAGGTTAGATTCTATTCAAAATCATGTGATAGATATGAAGGTTTTCCAAGCCCATGTACTGGAAGTGCACACGAAGATAGAAGCAGGGAAACAAAAATTAATTTCCAAAGTGGAAATCATTCAGAACTACTTCCAACAAGTAAGTCAATATTTTGATTGCATCCTCTTGAAATAAAAAGAAGCTAAATTAGCCTGGACTACTTTTCAAAAGGCAGTTGTACTTTCAGCAAAAGAAGAGGTATCAAAAGCTCAAAAATTGTCCGTTACAGAGAAAATCAAAGGTGATATCATGCTTAAGGTATGGGAGGCCAACATTGTCGAAAATAAGAGAATAACCAAAGAAGTTAAGGACAATTGTGAAGAATTATTTGATCTATTAGAAAAAGGATCATTAGGCATCAGAAGAGACAATTCTCCTGGGAGCCTTGGACATATTAACATTGAAAGACATCAGTTGAATTCCAAAGAAAAGTTGAGTGAAATTTAGATAGAAATTTCACAAATAAAAGAAATCGATGTCACTCAAATAGATAGGTGGCTGGTGAGGCCAAATTTGAGGCTGCAATTAATCATGTTTTCTGGTAAAGTGATTGAAGACCAACTTCCAAAAATACAGAGAAAGTTCTATCTTTTTGAGGCGAAGGATTTTCCAGACCCTCCTAGATTTTTTGCACAGTTTCTATAAAAATGTGTTGAATGCCTTAGATTGAAAGAAGGAGATACTTCAAAAAAACAATAATGTATCATTTTGAAAGCCCGTATTATCGAGATTACACAAAAATAAATGATGACCATGCAAACGGTTCGATATTTTGCATTCTTGTAACCATTAGCCCCTAGAAGTTAGCAAATCACCAACTGTCAAAAGGGGCGATTTTGTATAAATATATTTTCGCAAGACTAAGAAGAGGATTTTTGGGAGCCGATTGTACCAGAGAATTTTCCTCATTTACTGTGATAAGAGATAATACAAAAAGAGATTCCAAATTCTGTCTGCACTGAGTTATGTGTTTCTCTTTACTTTCGTTTTCAACATTTTTCACTCATGTATTTCTGATGAATGTTTAACTGCAACTTAGTATAATACTTGTCGTGGTTAAGAGTTATCTGGTTATCTAGTGGTTTATATTTTTTCCTATGAACTTGTTATCAGCAAGATTAAGACCTGTAGGTTATTTGGACTACTTCATTAGAGATCTCTTGTCCTCTTTTCTTCTCCTGCTGTAATGCGAGATTCTTCCATGATTGATGCCTCATATTACTCAACAAATTTATGTTTTTCCCTCTTCATCACTTCATGATTTTCAAATTTAACTCAGGCACAGGAAATGGCCTCTAAAACTATTATGTTATTATTCTAAGTTTGAAAACTTTGTTCTTATATTTCAAAACAAAAAAAGCAACTATAAAAACAATGTTTGAGACCTCTTGACCTTTATATCTCATGATTGTACCTAATACTAGACAACCTAATATAGAACCTGGCCTTACAGATCAAACTAGTATCTCTCTAAACTTATTTAACACCATCTTATAGATAGCAAACTCTTGGGTCGAGTTAGAACGTTCATGGGTAGTAATTGAGAGAGATTTTAGCATCCAAGAACAATGAGAATCTAGATAGAGACAGTTGAGGAACCGACCTTGATTCACCTTTCATAAAACTGATACCTTACCCCTTAACTCTCTCTTCCTTTTTCGGATGCCTTGACAGTATACTTTAGAGCCTTAAAGTATAAACTCAGGAACAACATATTTTTGGCACCGTTGTCAGGGAACGAAGAAACAAAACTTTTTCCCTGGGAAGAATGACATTGACACTTTATTTCTTTGATAGTGAACAAAGATCGAAAACCTTTTTAAGGCTACCTTCATATTTCACTTGGAAACTCCACAAAAATTAAACTGGCTTTGAGCCGAAAGAACACTAGGAAGAACCCAGACGACAAACAGACATCGCCAGTTTTGGATCTGGAAAAAATTTTAAAATCAAGAGGATCCCTTAAACAGGCTGCTTCATCGAAAAATAAGTTTTGTCGACCAAATTATACACAGTCAAATGCTAGGGAGCTACTTGAAAGATCTGCCTCACCTCTCGTTTCGATCAACAACTTTTCTTTTCCTAAAAGTCGGACGCCTACTTCTCCACCTTCCAATGAATATCCTATATATCTTGACTCGACTCCCATTGATTCCCCTATATATTCTCCTTGTGATTCTGAAGAAACAAGTTCACTTTTTCCTAGTCCTTCTTTCTCAAGTTTCCTGTACCTTGATAGCCAGTTCCCTAAAGCCTTTCTGACCTATTCAAACACAGCTAAAAGGTTACCCCACACTTGTAAAAATATCCCTTATAAGCTCCAAGTTCCAGCCTCTAAATCATCAATGGCAATAGCTGGAGGAGGTGGGGCTGGAGGTAGTGCCGTAGGTGGTGCTGGAGGAGCAGACGGTCAAGTACCACTCCCTATAATATTCTTCAAAGTGGCTTCCAGATATGCCCCTTTGGTCCTCCCAGTTCCTCTTCACGACCTCCCCAAAAATTACATGAAAAATATTCCAAAATTCACAGGGGAAGGTGATTTAACTGCACAAGAACACATCAATTTTTTTGACCAATTTGCTGACATCCTAGGACTTGAACATGAGGATTTCTACTCCAGACTCTTAGTGTAGACTTTCTAAGGACAAGTCAGAACTTGGTTCCGAGGCTTAGCAGCAGGATCTATAAGGTCTTACAACAAACTTGAAAGTGCTTTTATCATACAGTGGGGAGAAAGGAAAGATCACCTCTATTATCTGACTGAATTTGGGGCTCTTGAAAAGAAAAACTATGAATTAGTTCTTGATTTCACCCAAAGGTTCAATAAATTGTATAATAAAATTCCAGCCGAGGTCAAACCTTCCCAACCTGCAACGAAAGTAACTTTCGCTAGAGCTTTTGACCCTGATTTTTCCCTGCTATTAAGAGAAAGGAGATTAGTAGACCTCACTAAGATGCAAGATGATGCCCTAGAAATTGAATTGAACGTGATGGCATCAGGGAAACTAAAAAACAAACTTGAAATTGGGAACAAAGAAACCAGGAGGTACAAAGAACAAGGAGGACGCTCTGGATCAAGGAAATATTCATGAGACAAAATGGATGATATGGCGAGAATAATTCAAGAACTGTCTAATAAGATCTCAAGAATGGAACTTGATCAAGCAAAAAATGATCATTTTCCCAGAAATGATTTCAGAAGGAATCCTAATCCTCAAACTCAACAAAGACAGATTAAAAATAAGGATCAAAAAATCCTTATTTTTAAGAGTGAAAACTTTATAGGAGGAGAAGACATAGAGGATTTCGATGAGTTAGAAGAAGATATAAATAATCTTGGTGACAAGTTTTTGCAACCCTGTTTATCTAGACAAGATTATGAAAAATCATTAAATAAAGAAAACAAATCTGACAGTAACAAGAACATTAGTATTTCAGAAGATTCGACCTATCAGTGTATTGCAGATGGTATAATGGCCAAACTTCACCATAAGTACAATATAAGGCCCAGAAATAAGAGTCTCGCAACCGCCCCATCGAAAAATATCCTACCGAGGGGTGAGACAGACGAGGTGGCTTTGAAAACTGTTGAAAAGCAGACTGAAATAACTAACACCGCTGACACACAGGCTACCAAGACAAAGTCAATAGAAACACCCACCGTCAAAAAATAGAAAGTGAAGGTTCTTGTAACTGAAACAAAAACCTCACCACAAAATAAAACTAAAAGGAAGGGGATTGAAGCCCAAACCATAGAGAGCAACAAAATTGTGGGAAATTTTAATCTGGAAAATGAAATCAATAAAATCAAGATTCCTATACCTCTTGTCGAGCTGGCGAAAAACCCTATACAGAAAGAAAATTGCTAAGATGATTAGTTTTTTGGAAAATGAAAGTCAAGTCGATGTCATTAACTTAGAATATGACAAGCCTAATATAATTTTCGTCCCACATTTCGAAGGTGTCAAAGACATCGTTTCCCCTTTCTATATCACGCTAACTGTTTTTGATCACCTGCTCCATAACTACATGTTAGATTCTAGAGCATCTCACAATGTAATGCCTAAAGCTATTATGGATAAACTTGGTCTTGAAATCACCTGGCCTTATGGAGATTTATATTCTTTCGATTCAAGAAAAGTTAAATGTATAGGCATGATAAAAGACTTAGTCATTAATCTTGCATAGATACTTGCGAAAAGAATTATGATGGACGTGGTGGTCACTGATATACCCCTGAAGTATGGCATACTTCTATCTAGGTCCTGGGGTGCCAAGCTTGGGGGATCCCTCCAAATCGACATGACATATGCCACGATTCTGGTCTTTGGAGGACAGTTCACGTGCCTATACAAAGAAACCAGGTTGCCATTTACGGTAACTAACCCACGCAACTAGAATAACTACCCTGTATATATTGTTGATCAAGATTTAGGCAATTTTGTTTTATCTATTGATGATGATATTGATGTACATATAGAAGAAAGTTTTACAGAAAAGAAAAAAGAAAAATAAAATAAAAGAATATGTATATAGCATCAGTGTTTGGAAAATGTTTTTTGATGGAGCTTCATCCTTTTTTGGAGCAGGAGTTGGAGCACTTTTTGTGGCACCTGATGATAAATTCGTTATCCCTTTCTCCTATAGGTTATAGAAAAACATTGATCAAACAAATAATGTATGCGAGTACGAAGCCTTAGTGTTAGGCTTAGAAGATTCTAGGAGAATGAAAATAAAAAACCTCGAAATCTTTGGCGATGGAGAATTAATTGTAAAACGGGTAAATCGACAGTATCAAGCCAAACATCCTAGGTTGAGGTCCTACAGGAATTGCGTCTGGGATATAATAAAAAAAAAATTCTTCTCTATCAATATCCACTACATTCCAAGAGCCGAAAATCAACAGGCTGATGCATTAGCCAAAGAAGCTTCAACATTCACACCTCCCACTACCTTCAAACTAAAATACAATGTACAAATGAGACATAGACCTTCCATACCAAATAACATACAACATTGGCAAGTCTTTGAAGATGATGAACAACTCCAAAAAAAATTAGAATATGTAGACGAGTTTGCTGAAATGCATGCCGACCAATAAAACCAAAATGATCTTGTTTGGATCATGCAGGAAGGGGAGGAACCCCAAGAGTTCCATGATAAAATTGCTAACCACCGGATGTTTGTTTTAAAAAATAACTAGATCCCCAAGGGCTTGATTCCTTTAGAAAGGTTATTTAACCAAGATGACATTCCCCTAAATCCCACCTTGCAGCCTCAGCTAGAGGAGGTTGAGGATTCCAATATAGGTACAAAAGGAAATCCTAGGTTGGAGAAATTATCCAAGTACCTACCCCCAGAAATAAAAAATAAGTATGTTGAGTTTCTTAGAAAATATAAAGACATTTTCTCCTGGACTTATGATGAATTGAAGACTTATGACACTACTATAATAGAACATAAAATCCCTCTGAAGCCAGGTATCAAACCTTTTAAGAAGAAACTCAGATAGATTAACCCTATGTTATTACCAGTGATATAAAAAGAAGTAAAAAAACTCATGGATGCTAAAATCATTATCCCACTGAGATATTCTGAGTGGGTAGCCAATTTAGTCCCAGTACGAAAGAAAAACGACGAAATCAGACTGTGTGTTGATTTTAGAAACCCGAATTGATCATCACTAAAAGATAATTATTCATTGCCTAAGATGTATCATGTTTTAGAGAAAGTATTTGGAGCTAACATAATTTCAATGATTGATGGTTTTTCAAGTTACAATCATATTGTAGTACATCAATATGATAAGGAAAAAACTGCGTTCACTACCCCTTGGGGTACTTTCATGTATGATAAAATGCCTTTCGGTTTAATGAATGCAAGGGAAACCTTCAAAAGAGCTATGGACATCGCCTTTGTGGGCGAAAGAGATAAGTTCATTTTTATTTATCTCGATGACCTGATTGTTTTTTCAAAATCTAATGTAGAACATTTAGTGCATCTCAAGCAAACTTTTGAGAAATGTCGCAAATTTGGTTTGTCCCTTAATCCAAAGAAATCTCACTTCGCAATGCAAGAAGGTAAGATATTGGGTCACATAGTGTCTAGATATGGAATCAAAATCGATCCGAAAATAATCGAGGCAATAGATACTATAAATATCCCTAGAAATGTTAAAGATATTCAATCTTTTTTAGGAAAAATAAATTTCTTGAGGAGATTCATCCCTAACTTTGTTGAAATTGTAAAACTGATTACAGACATGCTTAAGAAGAACAGTGGGGTGAAGTGGAAAAATGAAGCCAAAGCGTCATTTCAATGTATCAAGAGAGTGATAAGTGAATAACCAGTCCTGGCAAGCCTGGATTACATGAAGGAGTTTCTGATTTTTTCTTTTGCTTCTGAGCACACTATCACAGTTGTATTATTACAGAAGAATGAGGAAGGTTTCGAGCAGCCTATTGCATTTTTTTGCAAGAGTCTCAGAGACGCCAAATTGAAGTATGACATCATGAAAAAACAAGCTTATGCCATGGTGAAATCTCTCAAATATTTCAGAACTTATGTATTTCACTCAAAGATCATCGCTTACGTGCCTACAATTTCTGTTAAGGATATACTGGTTCAACCAGATAGTGACGGAAGGAGAGGCAGGGGGCTATCTAAAATTCAGGAGTTCGACTTGGAATTCAAACCAACTAAAATCATCAAAGTTTAGGGTTTGGCCAAGTTGCTAGCTGAATCGAACTTAAAATCATTTGGAATAAATCAGCTGTAAGAGAACGAGGGATTTTTAGAGATGAATGAGCTCGATTTCACTACACCCACAGTTGATATTCAAGACAAGTTTTCTACTTCAGTCTGGTATCATGATATTGTTTCTTACCTATTGAACCTTCAATGTCCCAGTGAACTAACCCCATATAAAGCTAGGAAATTGAAGTTACACGCTGTAAAATATTGTATCATAGACAGTAAATTATATTGGAAAGACCCTCTGGGTTTCCTGCTGAGTTGTTTATTCGAGACTGAAACAAAAAAGTTTATAGATGAATTCCACAAGGGAGTGTGTGGAGGACACCATGCTTGGCGAGCAATGGCTTATAGAATCTTGAGAGTTGGGTATTACTGGCCCAAACTATTCACAGATGTGAACACCAAAGTCTAATCTTGCACTCCCTGCCAGTTGTTTACAGACAAACAAAAAGTCCTAGATTTAAATTTAGTTCCAATTAAAACCGAAGATCCATTTCATCAATGGGGTCTCGATTTCATTGGAGAGATTCATCCACATTCCAGTGCTCATGACAAATGGATTTTAACTGCTACAAACTATTTCACTAGGTGGGTAGAAGCTATCCCTACGAGGAACACAATTGACTCAATAGTAATCAATTTTCTAGAAGAAAACATTTTATCTAGGTTTGGCTATCCTCAGAAGATAGTCACTGATAATGCACAAGCGTTTAAGTCCATGGCATTGATAAGTTTTTGCCAAAAATACAACATCATGCTAGGACACTCCACAGCTTACTATCCACAAGGCAATGGTATGGTTGAATCATCTAATAAAAGTCTGATTACTGTGATAAAAAAAGTTTTGACTGAGAACAAGAAAGCATGGCATATCCATTTAAAATATGCTTTATGGGATAATAGGATAAGTACCAAAAGGTCAATTGGGATTTTTCCTTTTCAGATGGTATATGGAAATGACGTCATTTTACCAATAAATCTTTCTCTACCAGTAATGAAACTTTGGCAAGATTCAAATGAAGAACCCAACGACATTACCAGGAGGGTAAACCAGCTGATTGAAGTTCAGAAAAATAGAGCCAAAGTAAATGAAAAGTTGCAGAGACACCAGGATAATATGAAGGCCTTATTTGATCAAAAAGCTAAAGATAGAGATTTCCTCCCTGGAGATCTGGTCTTAAAATGGGAAGTCAAGAAAAAATACATTGGTAAACATGGCAAGTTCGATCCGATCTGGTCTGGCCCATACAGAATTTCGGCCTCTGAGGGAAAAAATGATTTTTCATTAGAAAATCTTGATGGAGACATTCTTAACACCCCTGTAAATGGGTGGTACCTTAAACATTTCATGCAGTAATGTGTTTCTGAATTCTCATTGTACATACCATTTAGTTTTCATGCTTTCTGTATAGTTTCATTTCTTTCGGTAAGTTTTTATTTTAGTTTTTTGAATTTTGTCAATATAAAAAAATAAAAATAAAAAATATTTATTTCAGATTTCCTGACAAATATTATACTATTTTATTCACAGGAAGTTGTTGACAAACCAAGAAAATAAGAGATACTAAAGTAGAAACACAAGGGTATTTATATTAATTATCTTCCAATGAAAAAGGTAAATAAATAAATAATGTCTAGCTGGCAACGCAAGAGCTACTAAAGGTATGAATTTCTACTTCAAAAATTTCAGGCTAAATTACCCTAAGAGATACAAATGAACAAATCATTAAGTTCATTTGATACTGATACTATCACTGAAATTTTCAAACAAGGAAGTGGGAAATAAAGGAGGGACTTAAGGAACAATTATAAAAAACTAACTAAGAAAGTTTTTAAGAACATTCATATGTGCAGAAATTGTTCTCAAGCCCCCTATCCTTCTCTTAACCATAGTAAAGCCTACTCCTTGCCTAACCCTGGATGTTTTACCATAATTTTCTTGAGGAAAGAAAGGTCTCACTTTGGTTGTGAAAACTCTTAAACAAAAACCTCCAAAAAATGAGAATAGGCTGAGCTTATAGTTCTTTAACTTTGACTGAACCAGAAGTATGTCTAGGTTAATCCTTACTTTATTAGCTTTTCTAACAGATAAATTGATTGGCATTGCTCAAGGAAATTCCCTAAAGAGATATCAAGGAAATTCCCTTAAGAATTTCCCTGAAACCAATATTTTTTTAAGGCTAGAGAGAAGATTAGCCCAGAGCTATCTAAGTGGGTTGACAGGCATTTGTTGTTAAAACTTCAAGCAGATATCTTCCCGAGTATATTACATGCTAGTTGATTGCCCCCACTTCATATTTAAAAAAATAAAAATGTATACAGACAGATGGTGAAAGGAAATTTAGTATTGATTGCCCCCATCTAGTCCAAAGAGATGAAGAAAGAAAATTCACTATATTGATTTCCCTCATCTCATCTCTTAAAAGCTAGGAAACAATGAAGTGGTGAAAGGAAATTCAATTTGGGAAGTCGGATAACTTCACAAGGGTATTGAAAAGGATCGCTGGCAGTGAAGAAATATACTTATATCTGATAAGGCTGTTATACATGAATTACAAGATGCTCTAGTAACTTTTCTTCTTGCAGCTGGATTTACATTATAGGTTTCTGGGAATCCCTTGTTTGAAACAATTAATTTAATTTACCTTGATGCAAATGGAATCGGTTGAAACTTGGTAGAATGGTTAATTTGGTTTGATTATCTTACACAGAGCTGTGGTCAATCTTAGAAAAGAAAATATATTGAGAACCTGACTCGAGATCATCAGAGGTATTATGTTTAAAGAGTTTTCTAAGTAAATGTTGAGATCCTGAAGTCCTATTTTGGTTTTTTCCTCCAGTCTGTTTCACGAGGTGATTTATTGACCCCTTTTACCCAATGAAGGAACTTGGTCTTCATGTTTTTCTCGTCCCACAAGGAAACAAGATCCCTAGATGGAGCCTAATGTTGACATGAAGTTTAAATTATACCCTTTGAAACTTGAGACTTCGTTATTTCCTAGTCATGGAGCCACCTTTAGTTATAAAAAGGGGGGTCAAATTCTTTCGATTCTTTGGATTCAATTTCCAAATACCCATGAAATATGTTTGTTAATTAACAACTCCATTGTCCCATTGCCAAAAACCCAAAAAAGCTTTATTATTTAAAGAAATATGAAGAAAAGAAGTGAACGTTATAAGTCCCGACACGCTTTCCACAAAACACCTTTTAATCGTGATTATTTAAGCCTTTAAACACAATCAATAGTTTTTACCCTTTCACGTTTCGGGTTTTCTTGCATTGAAATGTTTTCAAAATATTGACTTTCAAACTTCCGATCCTCAATTTTCTGAAAGGAAGAAATTAAATCCTAATCTCGATTAATTTAAATATTAATACAAAAAATTAATTCCTAAACTAATCTCATTGTGATTTCGTGATTCGGGGTTTGCTTATGACAATTTTCTTGGAGACAGGATCCCCGAAACTCCGAAATGTGAAATTGCGATTCTTTAACAATATCTAAAACAAATATAAATTAACTTTAAAATGGAATTAGCGATGACTAAACCACTTTTCGTGTTTTGCATTTTGGGATTTGTTGAAAGCAATCCTTCGAAGCTCCTGTTTTGAATTCGCCGACATACGACAACATTAATAACGGATAAATGGATATTCTTGTGGCACAAAGGTGTATCTCTGAGCATATCTCCCTCATTAAAACATTAAATTCCTATCACCTACATCAGTACGCTCATTGCAAGATGAGTTAAAGTTTCATAAGGTTCTGTGTCTCGAATTTCATTCTTATTTTTCATCGTCAGGACTGATTTGCATTCAGCCTAAGCTTATACATTTTGCCTTTGTAGTAGGTTTTCATTCTATCATGAATGTTATGGCACCTGGAAGGGCATCAAAGAAAAGCGAAGAAGCAGTTGAAATCTCAAGCCCAGAAGGAGATGTCGTGTATGATACAACACCGCATGCCATTCATTTCATTAGATCCTGGAGACAAATGTTTGAATTGTTGGACTAAAAAATCAAGAATTCCCTCCATGATTCCGATAGCAAGATCCAAGACATAGCAGAGTCAAAACTGCACAAAATAGCAGCACGCCCATGACTTATGTCTTACAATGACATGATCAGTTGGGCCTTAGAGAGAACGGATGTACAGACGAGGAGAATTTTAGACATCCAAGGGGTCGTCGTCGGCTCCTTCAAACTGGAGCATACACAAGTAATGTAAAAACTGTCTCCCAATCCCAAATACATTTATAATAAAGAATTCATAAGTAAATTTCAAATGAAAGAATGCACAGAGGCAGATCAAACATACCCCGACATAATCAAAGACTGGTGGAGAGACCCAGCCAAATTCAGGGCCGATACCCATGGCATTTATGCCACGGTTTCATTGAATGAGTAAATGGTATATGTGTCCATAATGCTATGTAGAATTTTCGAGAAGAAAGATCTTGCACATTTCCCTACAGAATGGGTGCCCCTTCTACATGAAGAAGTCGAAGGCTACAACTTCAATTGGAACAAGATTCTATCAGATAGG